>JAXIVJ010014187.1:2500-35092 GCA_036785665.1 Chirona hameri | reverse complement strand
AGAGCGAGAGAGCGAGAGAGAGCGAAGAGAGCGAGAGAGAGCGAAGAGAGCGAGAGAGCGAGAGAGCGAGGAGAGCGAGAGAGCGATGAGAGCGAGAGAGCGAGAGAGAGCGAGAGAGCGAGAGAGCGAGAGAGCGAGAGAGCGAGAGAGCGAGAGAGCGAGAGAGCGAGAGAGCGAGAGAGCGAGAGAGCGAGAGAGAGCGAGAGAGCGAGAGAGAGAGCGAGAGAGCGAGAGAGCGAGAGAGCGAGAGAGCAGAGAGCGAGAGCGAGAGAGCGAGAGAGAGCGAGAGAGCGAGAGAGCGAGAGAGCGAGAGAGCGAGAGCGAGCGAGAGAGCGAGAGAGCGAGAGAGCGAGAGAGCGAGAGAGCGAGAGAGCGAGAGAGAGCGAGAGAGCGAGAGAGCGAGAGAGCGAGAGAGCGAGAGAGCGAGAGAGCGAGAGAGCGAGAGAGCGAGAGAGCGAGAGAGCGAGAGAGCGAGAGAGCGAGAGAGCGAGAGAGCGAGAGAGCGAGAGAGCGAGAGAGCGAGAGAGCGAGAGAGCGAGAGAGCGAGAGAGCGAGAGAGCGAGAGAGCGAGAGAGATAATAAAAAACAGCGAGAGACAGCGAGAGACAGCGAGAGACAGCGAGAGACAGCAAGAGACAGCGAGAAACAGCGAGAGACAGCGCGAGAGACAGCGAGAGACAGCGAGAGACAGTGAACGGCCATACTGACGGTTAGGCTAAGCATGCTCACACGGGAGACTCACAGAAGGACGCTAGAAAACAATTTCAAAATTTGCCAAATGGACGAAGTTACTCACCTAAAGTTCTACCACTTTGATTATTGATCCATTGCTTTTCCTGATTTCAAAAAGTTTTTGTTTCAGCTCTAACATCGTTAAAAATCAAAACCTTTATTTTTTTGGCATTGGAAACTGAGTGCTGCCCTTCCTCTGTTGTATTCTGTTATCCTGGTAACCCCCAAAAAACGCGCCGAGTTTCGAGGCTTACCAATTGTGTTTTGGTAATAGAGATGAAGTTGACACTTGGTACGCATACAAAACAATTGATTTTGCGTTAATCAAAATAATTTCATATCAATCGAATATTTAGTTTCGATGTTATAACACATGATCTAAACCCTTTATAAACCTAAACCCTTTATAAAACATGATAACACATGTTTTAAACCCTTTAAAAAAGGGGTTTTGACGTGTTTTGCCACGCGTGAACGATCGACCACCTTCAGCCTGGACCACCGCCAACAAACGCGACTTCCACTGTCCGATACTGGTGCGGATGAGCTCCACCTCCACTCCACATCACCGCGCCAGTATCGGACAGTGGAAGTCGCGTTTGTTGGCGGTGGTCCGATCGTTCACGCGTGGAAATAAAACAAAATATTATAACATCGAAACTTAATATCCGATTGATATGAAACTTTTTTGCTTAACGCAGAATTAATTGTTTGGTATGCGTACCAAGTGTCAACGTCATATCTATTACCAAACAAAATTGGTATGCCTCGAAAACTCGGCGCGTTTTTTGGTGGCTACCCGGATAACAGAATACAATAGAGCGAAGGGCACTCTCAGTTTCCAATGCCAAAAACATAAGTGTTTTGATTTTTAACGATGCTAGAGCTGAAGCAAAAACTGTTTTGAAATCAGGAAGAGCAATGGATCAAGAATAAACGTGGTAGAACTTTGGTTGAGTAACTTCATCCATTTTGTAACAGTCTAAATTGTCCAGCAACTGTCATTTTGGTCCACGGAAAGCGAAAATGCACTGTGCATTATTTGTTATTGCTGGCAGATAATACATTTGTGTGGCTGCGCTACGTGGTAGTTCTCTGTAAAAGTGTTATGCAATTTTACTGTTGAACATTGCGGCGACTTAAGTACACAAACTGGGCATAGACACATGTGTGGAGGGATGCCTATAAGAAACATGGAAAGTTTGTCCTCCTCGTGGGATATGTATATATTTGAAATCTGAATAATTTGTCACGTTTCCAATGCTAATGGCGATCGTCATTAACAGTGTACCATTGCACGATTGTTTCAGACGTGTGCAAGAATTGTAGTACTTTGTAAAGGCGCTGAGTGTGAGCCGGTTGCCTAGAGCTTGGTGTGTAGCTCGTCAGCTGAGTCTGATCCAGCTGATAGGCTTTGGAGACCTAGCCGAGTCTGAGCCGGCTACGGCTTCCTTGTCTCACCAACCCACTGCCCGGAAACACTCTCTTGGTTAGTTGAAAATGTTAATTGGCATCATGTCATTGCATTGCTCTATTACTTGTCATTAACTGGAGTCGTTACTTGTCATGTTTAAGAGCTGCCATTCAGTATTATTTCTCATAGTTATGGTTTAGCACCGAGTGTTCAGCCTGAGATGATGTTGCGGTTAATGTTGCAAGGATTGTTTAAGCATAACTGCAGCTAATAAGTTAACAGAAAACAATGATCGTTTGTTGACCCCTAATTTGTGTACGGAAATATCTGCCTACAGCATATCATTATCAACAGGGGTAACAGGTGCATGTTGTATGTTTTGTCCGGCAGAAACCGCATCGTTGCCCTGCTACTGCTGTCTGCACTGTGACTTGCTGCTTGCTTGCTGCTGCACTACTGCATGTCACTGGTCTCAATACCACTGTCTGTCCCCTTTCCACTGTTTTCTTTTATTTTCATTTTCTGTTTGAGTGAAAACGCGCCTCACGACCACAGAGCGGGGTCGTGAGGCGCGTTTTGGAGAATGGGCAGAGACAGAGGTGAGAACAGTTTCAAGAGAGTGTCATGTCGACACTTTGTGAAGATTTAGCAGGTTAAGTTTATCAAGATCGTACTGTAGTCATTTGTGTTTTAAGATGGAGGATATTTCAGTGCTGAAGAACATGCGGGCATTGAAGAAGGGCAACCTCACCAGAACAAGACGAAGAGCCTTTGTGCTAATAGACACAGTGGGCAGCAAGAGAGAGCTACGTTCAGTCATGAAGGAGCTGGACGTTGCCCTGCAAGAAGTGCTGGAAGCAAACCTGAAGTACGCAGTAGCACTGCAAGATGAAGGTGAAAGGAGAAAGAGCGAAGAATATGGACAAGAAGTCTCAGAAGAGCACAGGTTGGCTCTGGATAGAGTAGAAGCCCATCTGAAGGAACGAGCTGAAGAACCTCCCTCAGAGGCCACCACGAGATCATCAGCTGCTTCAAGAGCTTCAGCACGACATGCTACCAGGATGGCACAGGTCGAAGACAAGGTTCGAGATCTGGAGTTGGAGCAACTGCAACAACGCTTGCAAAGGGAAGAGGAAGAGCAGAAGATACATCGGGAGGGGCAACTGCAAGAAAAACAAGATGCCCTGAAGTCTGCGAAGCTGAAAGCAGAGTTGACGAGAGCAGCAGAGAGTGATCTTGAATGGGACCGCAGAGATAACTTCACTGCTGAGGGTCAACCAGAAGGCGACAAAGAAGATGCAAGACAAGAACTGGCCACACCCCATCCAGCGCATGCACCTGCAACTCAACTGTTCCGGCAGAGCCTGCCACGGCTGCAACTACCGACTTTCAGCGGAAGCGTGGAAGAATGGCCAAGATGGTACTCGCTCTTCAGAGCACTGGTGCATCACTAAGAGATGAGCGCTCATGAGAAGATGGCACACCTTCAGAACGCAATGACAGGTGCGGCCAGAGCCACCATAGGCGGGATGGTGTGCGACGGGAGCTCCTATGAAGATGCTCTGCAAGCCTTGCGCGAGCGTATCGCTGGCGCAAGGCTTGCAGAGGCAGAGATATCGATGTCGTTCAAGCAACGCTGAAAACGGCGTTCTCCCAGCCCCGAAGTCATACGATGCGAAGTCCTTCGAGAAGTACTACGGTGCAGTTCACGGTGCATCAACGACACTCAAGAAGATGGGATACGAAGGAGATCTCCAGTCGTGCGAAAACCTGAGACGAATCGTCAGCAAGCTTCCCATGGACATGAGGAAGGCTTGGGCCGAACATTCTCTGGGTATGGAGCACCCGACTCTGATCAACTTTGACGAGTGGCTGCGGACACAAGTGCGAGTTCTTCTGAGCTGCGAGGCAACAGCACCATCAGCCAGTCAACAGAAGAGGACGGTGGGGATGTTTGCGACCACGGCTACCACGTCAGGCGAAAGAAGCTGCGTCCTCTGCGGCAGAGGCCATGGGCTCTGGCTTTGCGAGCAGTGCAAGGCGAAGACTGTGGATGAGCGAGCTCAAGCTGTTGCTGCGAATCGTTTATTTATTTATTTATTTATTGTACATCTTGGGAGCATCCACAGGCGACTGTGGCTATTAAGCTCCCGCGTCAGGGTATGAGACAAATAGTAGAAAACACGGGCGTACATAAACACACACACACACACACACACACACACACACACACACACACACACACACACACACACACACACACACACACACACACACACACACACACACACACACAAGTCACCGTCCGGTGCAATGCAGGTGCACTTCATCGCTGCATGAGGTGGCGTTTTAGCGACGATTTAAAATGGCTGGTCGTCATGCTTTGGAGTTCGATAGGCAGTCTGTTGTACTGCATGGCTGCACGATAGCAAAACCTTCGCTTCCCTGCTTCTGTGCGAATGCTGGGTAAACTTAGGTTGCTGTTTTGCCTAGTTGTGCGCTCTCGCATTTCCTCGTTGCGATGAAACATCCTGGCAATGGCGGTAGGCTCCTCCGTACAAACTACCTTGTGCAGAAGCACCAGCGTATCATGGGATGACAGATCAGTGGCCGACAGCCATCCCAGCGCATCTCGCACATCCGCCACATGGTCATATTTGCGACGGCTAGAAATTACTCGAGCAGCAAAGTTAATTATCTTTTGAATGCAGCCAAGATTCTTCTTTGTGCAGTTTCCGTAAACTGGCAAACAGTAGCGGATGTGCGAGAGCACCAGGGCGTTCACAATTGTCACGATGGTGTCGGCTGGTAGTTGGTGACGCGCAGCAGCCTGCGACCTGGACACCAGAGCCGAGACTGCAGAACCGCTCGAGCATGCGGCATCGACGGCTGCTCTTTCAGGCACAACCGGTTACTGCATGGCAGCAAGAGGGTAAGGAGGCTGGCTTCGTCTTCCACACCTGCAGCAGAAACGGCTGAAAGCAACGCAAGGGAGGTCACCATCGCGTCCGTCCGGCGGGAGACAAGAGACCGCTCTTCTGTCCTCCTTCAAGTCGTTCCTGTGCGCGTTCATGGTGTCGATGGGAGGTACAAGGACACTTTGGCGCTGCTAGACCCTGGTGCGCAGACGCCACTCTGCAACGCGTCCGTTCTGGATGAGCTGCATGTCGTGGGGGAGTCTCAGCCGCTCCGACTCAACAACGTGGAAGCTGCAGGCCGGGAGAGGTTGTCCCGACGAGTTCAACTGAAGCTTTCTTCTCTTGCAGACACAGAAGATCGCACGACGAAGATTTGCGTGCCAGAAGCATTCTCAGTAGACATAGTGAACGTACGAACTCCGGTCTTGAATGGGAGGTGTCGAACCTGAAGCACCTGGAGGGATTGACGATCCCAGACCTCTCAGGCGGCGAAGCGGAACTGCTGCTGGGTGCCAACGTGCTCGAGGCGGTGCTCCAGTGTGAGGCACGAGTGGGCAAAGCGGGCGAGCCTGTGGCCATCCGAACAGCTTTCGGTTGGTCTCTGACGGGTTCGCTAGCTGGCGTGGTACCTGATCACTACCGTGAGGTGATGTTCATCAGCACGTCGTCTCACCAACAGTCAAACCAATACCTGTCAGACCTCCTTCAAGATTGGTGGACCACCGAATCGTTCGGCACGAAGTATGAGGACAAACCTGTTCTGACACCTGTAGACCAGAAGGCGATGGACATCCTGGAAAGAACGACGCAGCGTCGAGGTGACAAGTATGAAGTGGGTCTCCTCTGGCAAGACGAAGAAGTTAGCATGCCAGATAACTTCGCGATGGCGTGCAGCCGGCTTCGATCGCTGGAGCGCGCGCAGCTTGATGAGGGACCCAAAGAAGGCTGAAGCCTACAGTGAAGTCCTGGAGGGCTACGTTCAGCAAGGGTACGCGCGCAAGCTGACGCCTCAAGAAAACCAAGAGAAGAGCAAGAAGCGTTGGATCCTCCCACACCACGCCGTGATTCATCCAGAGAAGCCGAAACCAAGAGTTGTTTTCGACGCGGCCGCACAGTCCCTGGGAAGATCTCTGAACAGTGAGCTGCTGAAGGGCCCCGACCTGATGCAGAACCTGCAGGGAGTGCTTCTGCGCTTCAGACAGGAGCGGTACGCGCTAGTGGCAGACATCTTCCAGATGTTCCACCAGATCCAAGTGAGACCAGAGGATCAACCAGCCCTGTCGTTTCTCTGGCTCGGAATGGAGTCCAGAAAGCCACCCGACCTGTACCAGATGCTCGTGGTGATATTTGGGGCGAGGTGCAGCCCGTGCATCGCCAACTACATCCTGCGTCGGGCGCTGACAGAAGGGAGCTCAACGGAGGGGATGGAAGAAGGAGGACCGCCGCTGTTCTCCAGCTTCTATGTAGACGACTTCCTCCATGCAGAGAAGACGACCGAAGCAGCTCTGACAACCATGAAGCGAGTCACGTCACTGATTTCGCAAGGAGGCTTCAGACTCACGAAGTGGAGGTCGAGCCACTCTGAGCTTCTAGATCATCTACCTGAAGACGACCAAGATGCAACGCAGAAGAGGCTGACATCGTGCGAAGGTGGAGCACGGAAGGCGCTCGGATGCGTGTGGTCACCGACTGAAGACACACTGAGCATCGAAGTGCGCACCTCAGATGTTCCAGCGACGAAGAGAGGTGTACTCAAGATGGCGGCGACGATCTTCGACCCGCTGGGACTGATCTCGCCATTCATGCTCCAAACGAAGATCCTCATCCAGAAGCTGTGGGCCCTAAAAATGGACTGGGATGAAGAAATCTCAGGCGCTGAGCTCTCTCTCTCTCTCTCTCTCTGTGGCAACACTGGTTGAGAGAACTGCATGAAGTCGAAGACATCAAGGTCCCACGCTGCCTGAAGACATCCGTCACAAGTGAGGTCAAGAACATGGAACTTCACCTGTTCTCAGATGCTTCTGAGAACGCGTTCGCAGCAGTGGGCTACGTGCGGATAACCGATGCCGATGGACGTCACACTGTCGGCTTGGTCATGTCGCGGTCCAGAGTAGCCCCGCTCAAGCAGCTCTCAATCGTTCGACTTGAGCTCCAGGCCGCCGTGCTTGCTACGAGGCTGGCCAAGACGATCAAGAAGGAGCTCACGTACAAATTTGATGATGTTGTGTTCTGGTCGGACAGTCAAGCTGTCCTGCAGTTCGTGGCGAATGAGAGCAGAATGTTCCAGACGTTTGTCGCGAACCGGGTGTCTGAGATCAGAGACTCCACTGATACGTCCCAGTGGAGGCACGTGCCAGGGTCACAGAACCCGGCGGACATCTGCTCGCGTGGGCGACCAGCGTCGCAACTGAGGTACTCTGGTCTGTGGTGGAACGGACCTGACTTCCTCAGACAAGACTGGAGTGACTGGCCCGATCTGAAGACGCCCAGTCTCCCTCCCGATCAGCCTGAGCTGAAGAAGAAGCCTGTGAATCCAGTCGTCAGCTTCGTTGGCGGAGCAGGCGCGAGTCAACCTTTTGTGGATCCAGCACGGTTCTCCTCCTGGACCAAGTACAGGCGCGTAGTCGCTTGGATCTACCGGTTCACCTGGAACGCCAGATCGAAGGAGAGAAGGCGCGACTCACTGACGGTGGAAGAACTGCTGCACGCGGAACAGTTCATCATCAGGCAAGACCAGGAGCCCGAGAAGATGACGCCACAACCAGGTCTGTCTTTGTACAGGGATGACCAGGGCCTCGTGAGGGTGAAAGGTCGCCTAGGGAACGCTCCTGCTGAAATCTGCCGGCAGCCGATTGTGATCAGCCCAAGAAGCGAAGTCACAAGACTAATAGTGACCGACCTGCATGAACGCTGCATGCACGCCGGTTTGAACCACACACTGAACCTGATGAGAAAAAAGTTCTGGATGCCGAAAGCCAGAGCGACTGTGAAGAAGCTGATCTGGCGATGTGCGTACTGCCGCAACAGACGAGCCATCCTTGTGAATCCGAAGATGGCGGACCTCCCAAGTGAGCGCTTCGACGCTACCCGACCGTTCTCGTCCGTGGGTCTGGATTTCCTGGGACCGATCCAAGTCAAGAAGTTCAGAAAGACAGAGAAGCGCTACATTCTGCTGGTGACCTGCTTGTCCACAAGAGCTATCCACCTCGAGGTCGCCCAGTCGTTAGACACCGACTCGTTCCTGATGGCGCTGCGCCGTTTCATAGCACGACGTGGCCAGCCGGCGCTCATCTGGTCTGACAACAGCACGAATCTCGTCGGTGGAGAGAGAGAGCTGCGAGAAGCGATCGCAGCGTGGAACCAGGAGCAGATGTCTGAGGCTTTGAGCCAGAAGAACATCCAGTGGAAGTTCAATCCCCCGACCGCCAGCCACATGGGTGGGGCGTGGGAACGACTCGTCGCCTCCGTGAAGAGGGCTCTGCGAACGGTGCTCGGAAACCAGATTGTGCAAGACGACGTTCTCCACACAGCTATCCTGGAGGTGGAATTTCAAGTGAACTCCAGACCACTGACGTATGTCTCAGGTCATGGTGGCGATCCTGAAGCTCTCACTCTGAACCACTTTCTGCTCGGGGTCGTCCCGAACGGATCTGTTCTTCCTCCAGGCGTCTTTGGAGAAGACGACAAGGTGTCTCGCGAACGATGGAAACAAAGTCAAGCCATCGCCAGTCACGTGTGGCGCAGGTGGCTAAAGGAGTATCTGCAGACCCTCATCGCTCGGAAGAAATGGAACGAGGACTCAAAAAATCTGGCCGTCAACGACGTGGTTCTGCTTGTGGCAGATGATGCTCCCCGGGGCTACTGGCCCCTGGGTGTTGTACAGGAAGTTTGTGCAAGTAAAGATGGCGTTGTGCGCTCAGCATTGGTGCACACAGCAACCGGGACATACAGACGCCTGTGCACGAAGATCTGTCTCCTGGAGGGACAGACGTCTCTGTGAGCTGTGAAGCTGTTGAAAGTTTATCAGTCCTGCTGGCGCGGTGGCACGTGCTGTATAGTGCTCACAGACAAGTATGTGCACTCAGTTATTGCCTCATGCTGACATTCTTATTTTATTTTTTGTTTTTATGTTTGCCTGTGATCACTGATCCTGTCCTGTGTCCGTGACCGTCCCGGCCTATCCTGATGCCGTGATCCTTAAAGACTGCAGTGAACGCGGCGTGCTGGGTGGGGAACGGCCTGCTACTGGACTGCTGGTCGTACCAGCGGTCTCGACTGGCACTACGGAGAGCGTCTCGGGGAGATGCTCCAAGTGCTTCACCCGTCGTCTGGAGATGGCGGGACATCGCTGGCGTCGTCCGGTGTCGGTGGGACGCGGGCGGGTGCCGCGGCGACAGCGTGCGCTGCGTGCGTCCCCCTCTTCACGCAATTGTTCCGGACATTCGGCGCCTGCCGCTCATGGTCGGCGATTCTGCCCACGTCGCGTAACGTGTTGGTGTTAGTTCGCGGTGTTTGGGCGTTAGAGACGCCACTACGTATGTGAGTGCTAGAGACACTGTGCCGCGCGTGGGCGTTACAGGTGCTGTGCCGTACATGAGCACTAGAGACGCTGTGCGGTACGTGAGCGTTAGAGGCGATGTGGCGAGGCGTTGATAGAGGCGTTGCGCGAGCGCCAGAGACGCTATACTGATATAGTGAGCCAAGAAAATGCGTTACGTGTGATACACCGCAGGTGGCGATTTGTTGGCACGACGATAAAACGCGGTTTCGTCGAAGCTTACGTCGCTCAGCGTGTGAGTTTTCGTCTCCTCTGAAAACTGGGGGGAGTATGTGGCGACTTAAGTACACAAACTGGGCATAGACACATGTGTGGAGGGATGCCTATAATAAACATGGAAAGTTTGTCCTCCTCGTGGGATATGTATATATTTGAAATCTGAATAATTTGTCACGTTTTCAATGCTAATGGCGATCGTCATTAACAGTGTACCATTGCACGATTGTTTCAGACGTGTGCAATAATTGTAGTACTTTATAAAGGCGATGAGTGTGAGCCAGTTACCTAGAGCTTGGTGTGTAGCTCGTCAGCTGAGTCTGATCCAGCTGAGAGGCTTTGGAGACCTAGCCGAGTCTGAGCCGGCTACGGCTTCCTTGTCTCACCAACCCACTGCCCGGAAACACTCTCTTGGTTAGTTGAAAATGTTAATTGACATCATGTCATTGCATTGCTCTATTACTTGTCATTAACTGGAGTCGATACTTGTCATGTTTAAGAGCTGCCATTCAGTATTATTTCTCATGGTTATGGTTTAGCACCGAGTGTTCAGCCTGAGATGATGTTGCGGTTAATGTTGCAAGGATTGTTTAAGCATAACTGCAGCTAATAAGTAACAGAAAACAATGATCGTTCGTTGACCGCTAATTTGTGTACGGAAATATCTGCCTACAGCATATCATTATCAATAGGGGTAACAGGTGCATGTTGCATGTTTTGTCCGGCAGAAACCGCATCGTTGCCCTGCTACTGCTGTCTGCACTGTGACTTGCTGCTTGCTTGCTGCTGCACTACTGCATGTCACTGGTCTCAATACCACTGTCTGTCCCCTTTCCACTGTTTTCTTTTATTTTCATTTTCTGTTTGAGTGAGCACAGAGCGGGGTCGCGAGGCGCGTTTTGGAGAATGGGCAGAGACAGAGGTAAGAACAACATTTTAGGAAGTCGAAAATGAGTGCGTATCAAAAATAGAGACTCAAATGTTAGTCAAAAATAAAAAATAAGACTCAAATGTTTTATCGGAAGTGACATGACGTTAAAGGCAAAGCACATGGGGTGCGTTTTCAACACTGTCTGACCCGAAGCCTTTTTTTGGGGGTGGGGGTAGGGGGGGGGAGGGAAGGGGTTCTCGCCCACCCCGTAGTCCAGCCTATAGCTATATGGCGCCGCGGGTGGGGAGGGGAGCCACCCCCTTCCGGGGCGGGGAACCGGACCCGAAGCCGTTGTCGCGCGTTCCGCTGTAGCAGAGAGCGAGAAAGCTCTCTCTGCGCCGCCGCCGGCCGCTCTAGCTGTCAGCTGATAATTCAGCCGGATAATTATTACATACAAACATGCGTTCGGCGCACGAGGAGTGTGCGCTGAACGGGGTGATGTATGGCACGCTCGCACACGTAGGCGTGTAGGTGTATATAACGCGTATGTGACGCGTTATCTAAATAAACTAGCCCTTAGTCGGGACAAACGATAATAAGGATAATATGTAAGGATATACACTGTCATCTGCATCTCTCTATAAATGCACTGAATAAACAATTTTCAGAGTGTTATTGAGCTAACTTTCGGTAAAATACTGCATCAAAAGTTAAACCTGCATATCTAATTCGTTAGTCCTCTATTGTAAAAATATCACTCAACCGATCCAACTTTCAAGACAGCACATTGCATTAATGTGCTGATGAAAATGACACGACCTCTGACTCGAAAACTAAAGGGGCTAGAAATACGTGGAAACAAGCGTTCGAAAGCTCGCAACAAGAACATTCGAAGTTACTTCGGGTATTTGTTTTGGCTCAGTTCAATATTGAGGTCACCAGAGGTCATCGAAGGTCAGATTTTCCAGTTTAAGGACTTCGCTTCGGACACCCACTCCCCCCCCCCCCAACAAAAAAATATCGGGAACTATGGTAGCTAGGAAAAAACGAGAACAAAAGCAATCGAAAGCTCTTGAAAAATGCAATCGCATGAATCGCATGGAATCGCAAATCGCATGGCTGAATACACCGGCGGGGCGCGGGTTAATGAAACACTAATACTGAATGTTTCGAGGCCCTAAAACAACAATTGCACCTGTGTCCTCTCTCTCCGATTTGATCTTAAGTCCGCTGTAGCAGAGAGCGAGAAAGCTCTCTCTGCGCGGCATTAGTGTCTTATAATATAGTTAGGCTCCAGATCCAAAGGTCACGAAGGTATTTTTCCCAAAATATTTTCCCGTAAATAACTCTTTATCGATTACACATAGAAAATTAATTTTAACACCATCGTGTTTATCTTGTCAAGGCGCGTCGGAACATATTAATGATGACCTGGTTAGGTCAACTTCATAATTTGACCTCAGGTCAAGGTCATTTGGTGACTGAGGCAGGTCATGTTACATATGGGCGACGCGACTCTGATAAAACACAGTGGTGTCATTTGCACGTCTCTATCTTTATTTTATCAAGAGTTATTGGTAAAATAAAAGTGTTGATGACCACAGATGACCTCAGCTGACATTGCATAGGTTACTGAACAGAAATTGCACCTGGGTCATCAATAATGAGCTAAAATAACATGATTCTGAAATAATTGGCCTGATCCTAATCATATTATCTGAATGGGAAGCATTTGTATATTTTCTCGTTGTCTTATAATGAGGAAGTCAGGAAATTGACCTGACCTTAGGTCATCAATACACACAAATATCCGAGATACGTGAATTGTAGGTACTTATGACCTTATGAAATCCTGCAAGTTTCAAATCTCTCGGGCAAAGACTGTGGCTTTGGCACGACGCAAACATTGTTTGAGGTAATGTCCCTTGACGTGACCTGGTGACCTGACCTGAAATGACCTGAAGTCAAAACTTTCAGACAATATGGGTAATTGATGCTCAAATAGCTGTAATAAATTTGGCGGCGCTGCGCGCCGACATTTTCCCGCTATTCTCAAAAATCCTCAGGGGGCTCAAACCCCCCGCCAGGGCGAGAGTTAATACAAGCATTTCAATTTTCGAAGTGGCATACTGAATACACATTTTGCTCCATCTGCCCCAAAGGACAGAGGACAGCCACCGATTACATCCGTTCCACGCAGAGCTGGCGCGTGGAGCTGTCACCAGGCGGCCGCGGCCGGGAGGCAGCCATCGCCCGCGGCTGGCCGGGCAGGGTCGCAGCTGGCCGGGAGGCAGCCATCGCCCGCGGGTGGCCGGGCAGGGTCGCAGCTGGCCGGGAGGCAGCCATCGCCCGCGGCTGGCCGGGCAGGGTCGCAGCTGGCCGGGAGGCAGCCATCACCCGCGGGTGGCCGGGCAGGGTCGCAGCTGGCCGGGAGGCAGCCATCACCCGCGGGTGGCCGGGCAGGGTCGCAGCTGGCCGGGAGGCAGCCATCACCCGCGGGTGGCCGGGCAAGGTCGCAGCTGGCCGCCGGTGGCCAGAGATCGGGCTACAGACCCAGCTCTCCCGCGGGAGGCGGTCTCCAGCGATCCCTCGCCGCCCAGTCAGCCCGGCCAAAAACAGGCCCGGCCGAGACAGACGGCATTATTGGCGGCGGCCTCCAGAGGCCCCCATTGTGGCGCCATCAGGAGGGATTGCTCTCAATTGTGGTCGCGCCGCTGATACGACCGAGAGGGCCGGCGAGACGTCCCTTCGGTGCCGATTAGCCGCCTGCAGCCACGCCACACACGCGGCCAGGCTCCCGCTCCCGCGGCTCCGCTCCCGAGGTCGGCTCCCGAGGCCGGCTCCCGAGGCCGGCTCCCGAGTTCCAGGCTCACTCAGCGGGATGCAGAGCTGAGCTTGTACGGCCTTGCAGCTGAACGCTGTGCGAGTCCTTTGCCGACCGGCGACCATTCCCAACGAGAGCGGTAGAACAACTACACTGACCTGCTACACGATGATGGGATTTTGGATGCATTTTATTAAAACACACAGGGGCGGCGCCACCGGGGGGACGCGGGGGACGCGTCCCCCCTATCTTCAGATAGCGGGGTACAGTACCCCCTATCCCAGCAACCTTTCGCTGGAAAAAATGTACTCCGTGTATATAATTTCCTTCATGTGTCGCCAATGTTTTCCATGTTGAAGCTCAATCATTGCATACCTACAAATATGACGATCCTGAGACCATGGACTACTCTATCATGCTGACAATTATGCGTTTTCAATCTAACATGTGGATGGTGTGTACAATGTGTTTGACCGATAATAGTCGCAGTCTATGGCTTTGGATGGAAAGTATGGCCCAAAAACTAAAATACCTTAATTTTGACCTTTGACCTGACTGTAACCTGACATGTGACCTAAATTTAACAATTTCTCGTATGCTTTAGATGCGTCTCATTAAGAGCTTTCGATTGCCTCTTGCACGTTTTGCTGCGGTTATTGGTTCGGAAGATAACGAGGGGGCAGAATCTGCCCCCCAGCTGGGGGGGGGGGGGGTAGATTCGGGGGGGGGGGGGGGTAGATTCGGGGGGGGGGCAGGGGGCTTCTTATACACATAAAATAGGCTGTGTCATCAATCACAGAACATGCTCTTCACCTACTTTTATGGTGCCTCAGGCAGCCATAACCTATGTGATATTATAACTGTTCATACAAATTCAAACTCATCCTGCCGTCAGCGAAAAACGAAACGCGAATATCGACTAGAGCGCTCTTAGCGGCCACTGCCGGAACTATCTCTATAAATTCCTCAATAACTTGCGTATCAAAAACGATAGAGATGCGAAACTCGCACAATTTGTGCACAATACTTGGTCATATGTTCCTCTAAAAGTTAATGACAACTTCAAAGTGTTCTAAAATTATTTGAGCTCAATCATGACACTAAGTCGGGTACATGGTCGATGAGCGTTTAGCCGTGTGCTACCCTTAGACCTTAGCTGATTAAGTACCGTAAGATATGCTGAGCCACCATGCAACATGTAACCACTTACCACTTACACCACTTACAACTTACTTGTGACCACTTACACTGTTGTCTGTTTATATTGTATATCTTTCAATTAATAATTATTTTAAATCTGATGTCATACAGTCGTTCGGACTATTGTATACATTCGCATCCCCGCCCACTAACTCGCACACAGAGGCGGGGGAAGCTATCCAGGGATGGGGGCATAATACTTTTATCCGATTCTTACCATGCAACAGTTATAGGAATAACGCTTAAAATGGGGAAGGGGCAATCTGCCCCAATAGGGTAGGGACCATTTTCGTAAGGTGGGGTTAAAGTATATTCGTTGGAAGCGCATTTTTTTACACATTACACTGTTCCATTTTCTTCATTCAAAACAATGAGTCCATTAAAAAAACGCAAAAAAGCAAAAAGAAATACTGGATGGTGATCGGCCGAATTAGTCGTGACGTCACTATATAGCAGTCTGGTTGGAGGCGAATACAGCGGCACATGTTTTTCGTAAATAACTCGTAAACGAAAAGAGGGAAGGCCACTGTTACTTCGTGACATTTAAGCCAACACAATAGCGGAAGGTTTGACACCAAACAAATTACAATCGGTTGGTCAAATTTTGAGTTATATGGATTTGAAACCGAAGACATGGCGGCGAGAATCGCGGTCGTCGAAGCGACATCTCAGGCACCAGCAGTCGGATCGGGACGATTCAAACGCCATTTGGCATCTCTGGGTAACCTGATGTCAGAAACATCTCATTGATCCCATTATGGTGCCCTATGACGTCACGGAGAGGTCATGTTTAGGCCACATTCTATTTTTATTTTTATTCTACGCATAGTGTATTTATTGCTTTATCTTTTTTCACTTTTTTAATTCATATAGACATTCAAACATTCATGTAAACAACCATACCAGCATAGTGGCCATACATGTTAACAATTACAATCCTACCATCATACCATCATAGTGTCCATAGGCGGCCCACGCCCACGCCGCCTCGCGCTAATCCGCGATCACCCCGCGAAGCGGCGCCCCCTCGCCACCGACCGGGCGTGCGAGACGTCGACCGACCCGCACTGGGTCGGCGACCCGCACTTCCGGCCTGCCGACCGGCCCCGAACAAAAACGAGATGCTAAGGGCCGGTCCCAGGTTAGCCCGGGTGGGGATGGGCGGGAGCCTATCCTATCTGTTCACTTTTTATTGATTATTCATTGCACACATACGCATTTCGTATCACCACATACGCAGAACAATTATAACTGAACACTGTGTCTGCTGCCTTCCCTTCCACGCACCAACGAGTTTAGCCAATGCCAAGCCTGTCAGCTACCACCTGCCATTTTTCTTGGAAACTTAGCATTTCTCGCTCATTTACTGCTATGTATTTTTCAATATTTATGTACATTTTTTTGCAAAGTTAGTGAATCTGTTCATGCTTAGGGGCTTGCCGCGATTCTACTGTTCCAAATAAACTGTTTAGCCAGCAATATGCATAACTGAAGAGGTAGATTTCTTTTCGTTGCCTTTAGTGGATAAAGGCCGCTTATTATATTCGTTAAGCAGAAGCGTTCTGGAGAGCGCAACTTCTCTCTTAGTTCCATCCAAAAGGTCTGAACATAATGACATTGCCAAAATAAATGAGGAATATTATCTCTCATACCTGGACATCTTTCACAATTGTCATTGTCCCTCATACCATATATTTTAAGAAGCCTGTTCGTTATCAATATTCTCATTATTATTCTATATTGTAGCCAGCGTAGTTTAGGATCGGTAGTTAACGAATATGTGTTTTTAAAGCCTTCCGACCAATTCAAGGTTCCATTCAGGTCTTGTTCCCACTTACGCTTAGTTTGTTCCGGGGAGCTTACGTGTTGACAATCTTTTAGTAACTTAGCATACGCCCATCTTGGTGCTTTTACCACGTTTGTTATCCCTTCAAAATGTGTGTTCGGGATCGCTTCGATAGGTTTTCTCTGGCCATGACCTCTTTCCAGCTGACTGGTATACTATGTAAAAATGATTCCCATACGAGGAAATTTCCGAATCGGTACATTTCTCGTAACTGGCTGCTAGTATACAGACATTTTCTTCCATAATCGTACAGATCCTTTAATTGATACACATTACACACCTCTGTGTTGCATGGCCTGTCTCACTATATTTGGATTGCTCTCAAGTTTGAGATATCGGTTGCACCATAACACAGTTGATAACATTTCCCCGCTCGATGGATTTTCTATTCTCATTGCGTCTGACCATGCCTTAGCTGTTTCAGCCCAAAATGTGTTCTGGCTAAAATGGAAGGCCTGTTCATATGACGTGTCGCACTGAAATATTGAAAGGTTCTCTTTAAGCTTCACGTAGCGATGAGCAACGTCTTTCCATTTTCCACAGTTTTCATCGTCTAAGAATTTTTTTCACCCAAGCGATTTTTAAGCTATCTGCTTGTATTGATGGGTCTGGCACCCTTAATCCTCCATTAGCCCATTCGTTTTTAACACTGATCGTTTTATTCTATCTCGTCCTTTACCCCATTTAAATTTGAAGATAATAGTTTATATTTCCTTAAGCTGTGTTGGTGATGGCTTGGCTAATACTGACATTAAGTATATTAGTTGTGACATTGCCTCAGATTTAATAATATGTACTCTGCCGTACGCTGTCATAGACCTCCCAAACCAGGGTTGCAATTTGTCTTCCAATTTGCCTATCTTTCCTGGGTAATTCAGCTCCTTTATGTTGTCTACATTTGCATGCATTTTTATCCCCAAATATTCTACTGGGCCTTTATCCCAAGATAGCTGGGCTTCAGGGCAAAGGATATCACTTCTGTCACGATATCTGCCTATCCACATTGCCTTGGTTTTCTGTTTATTTAGCTGCAGGCCAGATATGATTTGAAAGTTTTCACAACAACCTAAGCACTCTCTTGGGCTATTTTCTGATCCGTTCATGACGAGTGCAAAATCATCTGCATAGGCGGATATTTTAACTTCCGTATTTTGAAATGTCAAGCCACGTATCAAGGAGTTACGTCTAATTCTCTCTGCCAGAGGCTCAACACATCAGAAATAATCCGCTCCTCAAGCTACATCCCTGCCTCAAGCCTCTGCGCAACGCGTACTTTCTGGAAAGAATTCAATTGATCTGTATTCGTGCAGAGCAACCGCTACCTTTTCCGCTGGGATAAAGTATTTCGATCCATGTTCTGAACTGTTTTCCTAAACCGTAAGCACGGATAACTTGTTGCAAATATCTCCAGTCTATGCTATCATAGGCCTTACTCCAGTCACAGAGGAGTAACAGCCCTCCTATGTCCTGGTTCCTTGTCCTTGCCATTATGTCTAATATCAGTCTAATATTTTCGCCTATAAACCTTCCTTTTATAAAACCGCTTTGATCGCTATTGATGATTTTCCCTAACACTTTATTCAACCTCATTGAAAGAACTTTGGTTAGTAGTTTGTACAGCACATTTAATAAGCTAATTGGGCAAAGACATTCAATTGTGTCCCTTGCTTTTCCTTTTTTGGGAATAAGAGTAGTAATACTGAGGTTGAAATCTGAAGGCAATTGACCCTGTTGATATATTTATACCATAGATGCTATGATTAATGGGTTTAGTTCAGCCCAGAAATAACGGAAGAAGGCTGCTGTGTAGCCGTCTGGTCCTGGCGAGGAGGATCCATTCATTGCTGCGAGCGCTGAATTTAACTCTCCCTCTGATATCATCCCTTCGCAAAGTTCTGTCTGTTCTGCAGTCAACTTTGTAAGGTCATCAAACAAATTATTATCTTCTACGTTATGGTCCCTTCCCATGTATAATCGTTCAAAATATTCTGCTCCCTCATCAGCCATTTCTTGAGAACTTTCTGTCACACGTCCATTATCTGTCAGTTGAAGACGCATGCTTTTAAAGATCTCCTTCTTCGCATTTCTTTTAACGAGGCCATGAAAGTATTTTGTTCCTTTTTCGGAGAACTGTCGCCAGTTGATCTGACCGTGAAACATGCTCCGTTTGGCACAAGTTTCGATTAGGTCATCTCGTTCGGCTTTAAGTTCATTCAGGAGTACTATGTCCACGGTTGTCCTATTTGATCCGCTATTAGTAGTTTTTTCGATGTCATTGAACCGCTGTTCATTTGCTCTGTTCTTCCTACTCTGGTGCTGTATAACCCATCCTCTCATGACATTTGCTCTGTTCTTCCTACTCTGGTGCTGTATAACCCATCCTCTCATGACGCATAGCACTGTTTGTAGTAGCAGTGTACGTCTTCCTACTCTGGTGCTGTATAACCCATCCTCTCATGACGCATAGCACTGTTTGTAGTAGCAGTGTACGTCTTCCTACTCTGGTGCTGTATAACCCATCCTCTCATGACGCATAGCACTGTTTGTAGTAGCAGTGTACGTCTTCCTACTCTGGTGCTGTATAACCCATCCTCTCATGACGCATAGCACTGTTTGTAGTAGCAGTGTACGTCTTCCTACTCTGGTACTGTATAACCCATCCTCTCATGACGCATAGCACTGTTTGTAGTAGCAGTGTACGTCTTCCTACTCTGGTGCTGTATAACCCATCCTCTCATGACGCATAGCACTGTTTGTAGTAGCAGTGTACGTCTTCCTACTCTGGTGCTGTATAACCCATCCTCTCATGACGCATGGCACTGTTTGTAGTAGCAGTGTACGTCTTCCTACTCTGGTACTGTATAACCCATCCTCTCATGACGCATGGCACTGTGTGTAGTGGAAGTGTACGTCTTCCTACTCTGGTGCTGTATAACCCATCCTCTCATGACGCATGGCACTGTGTGTAGTAGCAGTGTACGTCTTCCTACTCTGGTACTGTATAACCCATCCTCTCATGACGCATAGCACTGTTTGTAGTAGCAGTGTACGTCTTCCTACTCTGGTGCTGTATAACCCATCCTCTCATGACGCATAGCACTGTTTGTAGTAGCAGTGTACGTCTTCCTACTCTGGTGCTGTATAACCCATCCTCTCATGACGCATAGCACTGTTTGTAGTAGCAGTGTACGTCTTCCTACTCTGGTGCTGTATAACCCATCCTCTCATGACGCATAGCACTGTTTGTAGTGGCAGTGTACGTCTTCCTACTCTGGTACTGTATAACCCATCCTCTCATGACGCATAGCACTGTTTGCAGTAGCAGTGTACGTCTTCCTACTCTGGTACTGTATAACCCATCCTCTCATGACGCATAGCACTGTTTGTAGTAGCAGTGTACGTCTTCCTACTCTGGTGCTGTATAACCCATCCTCTCATGACGCATAGCACTGTTTGTAGTAGCAGTGTACGTCTTCCTACTCTGGTACTGTATAACCCATCCTATCATGACGCATGGCACTGTGTGTAGTAGCAGTGTACGTCTTCCTACTCTGGTACTGTATAACCCATCCTATCATGACGCATAGCACTGTTTGTAGTAGCAGTGTACGTCTTCCTACTCTGGTGCTCTATAACCCATCCTCTCATGACGCATAGCACTGTTTGTAGTAGCAGTGTACGTCTTCCTACTCTGGTGCTGTATAACCCATCCTCTCATGACGCATAGCACTGTGTGTAGTAGCAGTGTACGTCTTCCTACTCTGGTACTGTATAACCCATCCTCTCATGACGCATAGCACTGTGTGTAGTAGCAGTGTACGTCTTCCTACTCTGGTACTGTATAACCCATCCTCTCATGACGCATAGCACTGTGTGCAGTAGCAGTGTACGTCTTCCTACTCTGGTACTGTATAACCCATCCTCTCATGACGCATAGCACTGTGTGTAGTAGCAGTGTACGTCTTCCTACTCTGGTGCTGTATAACCCATCCTCTCATGACGCATAGCACTGTGTGTAGTAGCAGTGTACGTCTTCCTACTCTGGTGCTGTATAACCCATCCTCTCATGACGCATGGCACTGTGTGTAGTGGAAGTGTACGTCTTCCTACTCTGGTACTGTATAACCCATCCTCTCATGACGCATGGCACTGTTTGTAGTAGCAGTGTACGTCTTCCTACTCTGGTGCTGTATAACCCATCCTCTCATGACGCATAGCACTGTTTGTAGTAGCAGTGTACGTCTTCCTACTCTGGTACTGTATAACCCATCCTCTTATGACATTTGCTCTGTTCTTCCTACTCTGGTACTGTATAACCCATCCTCTCATGACGCATAGCACTGTGTGTAGTAGCAGTGTACGTCTTCCTACTCTGGTGCTGTATAACCCATCCTCTCATGACGCATGGCACTGTTTGTAGTAGCAGTGTACGTCTTCCTACTCTGGTACTGTATAACCCATCCTCTCATGACGCATAGCACTGTTTGTAGTAGCAGTGTACGTCTTCCTACTCTGGTGCTGTATAACCCATCCTCTCATGACGCATAGCACTGTTTGTAGTAGCAGTGTACGTCTTCCTACTCTGGTACTGTATAACCCATCCTCTCATGACGCATGGCACTGTTTGTAGTAGCAGTGTACGTCTTCCTACTCTGGTGCTGTATAACCCATCCTCTCATGACGCATAGCACTGTTTGTAGTAGCAGTGTACGTCTTCCTACTCTGGTACTGTATAACCCATCCTCTTATGACATTTGCTCTGTTCTTCCTACTCTGGTACTGTATAACCCATCCTCTCATGACATTTGCTCTGTTTGTAGTGGCAGTGTACGTCTTCCTGCTCTGGTGCTGTATAACCCATCCTCTCATGACATTTGCTCTGTTCTTCCTACTCTGGTACTGTATAACCCATCCTCTCATGACGCATGGCACTGTTTGTAGTAGCAGTGTACGTCTTCCTACTCTGGTGCTGTATAACCCATCCTCTCATGACGCATAGCACTGTTTGTAGTAGCAGTGTACGTCTTCCTACTCTGGTACTGTATAACCCATCCTCTCATGACGCATGGCACTGTTTGTAGTAGCAGTGTACGTCTTCCTACTCTGGTGCTGTATAACCCATCCTCTCATGACGCATAGCACTGTTTGTAGTAGCAGTGTACGTCTTCCTACTCTGGTGCTGTATAACCCATCCTCTCATGACGCATAGCACTGTTTGTAGTAGCAGTGTACGTCTTCCTACTCTGGTACTGTATAACCCATCCTCTCATGACGCATAGCACTGTTTGTAGTAGCAGTGTACGTCTTCCTACTCTGGTGCTGTATAACCCATCCTCTCATGACGCATAGCACTGTTTGTAGTAGCAGTGTACGTCTTCCTACTCTGGTGCTGTATAACCCATCCTCTCATGACGCATAGCACTGTTTGTAGTAGCAGTGTACGTCTTCCTACTCTGGTACTGTATAACCCATCCTCTCATGACGCATAGCACTGTTTGTAGTAGCAGTGTACGTCTTCCTACTCTGGTGCTGTATAACCCATCATCTCATGACGCATAGCACTGTTTGTAGTAGCAGTGTACGTCTTCCTACTCTGGTACTGTATAACCCATCCTCTCATGACGCATAGCACTGTTTGTAGTAGCAGTGTACGTCTTCCTACTCTGGTGCTGTATAACCCATCCTCTCATGACGCATAGCACTGTTTGTAGTAGCAGTGTACGTCTTCCTACTCTGGTACTGTATAACCCATCCTCTTATGACATTTGCTCTGTTCTTCCTACTCTGGTACTGTATAACCCATCCTCTCATGACATTTGCTCTGTTTGTAGTGGCAGTGTACGTCTTCCTGCTCTGGTGCTGTATAACCCATCCTCTCATGACATTTGCTCTGTTCTTCCTACTCTGGTACTGTATAACCCATCCTCTCATGACGCATAGCACTGTGTGTAGTAGCAGTGTACGTCTTCCTACTCTGGTGCTGTATAACCCATCCTCTCATGACGCATAGCACTGTTTGTAGTAGCAGTGTACGTCTTCCTACTCTGGTGCTGTATAACCCATCCTCTCATGACGCATAGCACTGTGTGTAGTGGAAGTGTACGTCTTCCTACTCTGGTGCTGTATAACCCATCCTCTCATGACGCATAGCACTGTTTGTAGTAGCAGTGTACGTCTTCCTACTCTGGTGCTGTATAACCCATCCTCTCATGACGCATAGCACTGTTTGTAGTAGCAGTGTACGTCTTCCTACTCTGGTACTGTATAGCCCATCCTCTCATGACGCATAGCACTGTTTGTAGTAGCAGTGTACGTCTTCCTACTCTGGTACTGTATAGCCCATCCTCTCATGACGCATAGCACTGTTTGTAGTAGCAGTGTACGTCTTCCTACTCTGGTGCTGTATAACCCATCCTCTCATGACGCATAGCACTGTGTGTAGTAGCAGTGTACGTCTTCCTACTCTGGTACTGTATAACCCATCCTCTCATGACGCATAGCACTGTTTGTAGTAGCAGTGTACGTCTTCCTACTCTGGTACTGTATAACCCATCCTCTCATGACGCATAGCACTGTTTGTAGTAGCAGTGTACGTCTTCCTACTCTGGTACTGTATAACCCATCCTCTCATGACATTTGCTCTGTTCTTCCTACTCTGGTGCTGTATAACCCATCCTCTCATGACGCATAGCACTGTGTGTAGTAGCAGTGTACGTCTTCCTACTCTGGTACTGTATAACCCATCCTCTCATGACATTTGCTCTGTTCTTCCTACTCTGGTGCTGTATAACCCATCCTCTCATGACGCATAGCACTGTTTGTAGTAGCAGTGTACGTCTTCCTACTCTGGTACTGTATAACCCATCCTCTCATGACATTTGCTCTGTTCTTCCTACTCTGGTGCTGTATAACCCATCCTCTCATGACGCATAGCACTGTGTGTAGTAGCAGTGTACGTCTTCCTACTCTGGTACTGTATAACCCATCCTCTCATGACATTTGCTCTGTTCTTCCTACTCTGGTGCTGTATAACCCATCCTCTCATGACGCATAGCACTGTTTGTAGTAGCAGTGTACGTCTTCCTACTCTGGTACTGTATAGCCCATCCTCTCATGACGCATAGCACTGTTTGTAGTAGCAGTGTACGTCTTCCTACTCTGGTGCTGTATAACCCATCCTCTCATGACGCATAGCACTGTGTGTAGTAGCAGTGTACGTCTTCCTACTCTGGTACTGTATAACCCATCCTCTCATGACGCATAGCACTGTTTGTAGTAGCAGTGTACGTCTTCCTACTCTGGTACTGTATAACCCATCCTCTCATGACGCATAGCACTGTTTGTAGTAGCAGTGTACGTCTTCCTACTCTGGTACTGTATAACCCATCCTCTCATGACATTTGCTCTGTTCTTCCTACTCTGGTGCTGTATAACCCATCCTCTCATGACGCATAGCACTGTGTGTAGTAGCAGTGTACGTCTTCCTACTCTGGTACTGTATAACCCATCCTCTCATGACATTTGCTCTGTTCTTCCTACTCTGGTGCTGTATAACCCATCCTCTCATGACGCATAGCACTGTTTGTAGTAGCAGTGTACGTCTTCCTACTCTGGTACTGTATAACCCATCCTCTCATGACATTTGCTCTGTTCTTCCTACTCTGGTGCTGTATAACCCATCCTCTCATGACGCATAGCACTGTTTGTAGTAGCAGTGTACGTCTTCCTACTCTGGTACTGTATAACCCATCCTCTCATGACGCATAGCACTGTGTGTAGTAGCAGTGTACGTCTTCCTACTCTGGTGCTGTATAGCCCATCCTCTCATGACGCATAGCACTGTTTGTAGTAGCAGTGTACGTCTTCCTACTCTGGTGCTGTATAACCCATCCTCTCATGACGCATAGCACTGTGTGTAGTAGCAGTGTACGTCTTCCTACTCTGGTACTGTATAACCCATCCTCTCATGACGCATAGCACTGTGTGTAGTAGCAGTGTACGTCTTCCTACTCTGGTACTGTATAACCCATCCTCTCATGACGCATAGCACTGTTTGTAGTAGCAGTGTACGTCTTCCTACTCTGGTGCTGTATAGCCCATCCTCTCATGACGCATAGCACTGTTTGTAGTAGCAGTGTACGTCTTCCTACTCTGGTGCTGTATAACCCATCCTCTCATGACGCATAGCACTGTGTGTAGTAGCAGTGTACGTCTTCCTACTCTGGTACTGTATAACCCATCCTCTCATGACGCATAGCACTGTGTGTAGTAGCAGTGTACGTCTTCCTACTCTGGTGCTGTATAGCCCATCCTCTCATGACGCATAGCACTGTTTGTAGTAGCAGTGTACGTCTTCCTACTCTGGTGCTGTATAACCCATCCTCTCATGACGCATAGCACTGTGTGTAGTAGCAGTGTACGTCTTCCTACTCTGGTACTGTATAACCCATCCTCTCATGACGCATAGCACTGTGTGTAGTAGCAGTGTACGTCTTCCTACTCTGGTACTGTATAACCCATCCTCTCATGACGCATAGCACTGTTTGTAGTAGCAGTGTACGTCTTCCTACTCTGGTGCTGTATAGCCCATCCTCTCATGACGCATAGCACTGTTTGTAGTAGCAGTGTACGTCTTCCTACTCTGGTGCTGTATAACCCATCCTCTCATGACGCATAGCACTGTTTGTAGTAGCAGTGTACGTCTTCCTACTCTGGTGCTGTATAACCCATCCTCTCATGACGCATAGCACTGTTTGTAGTAGCAGTGTACGTCTTCCTACTCTGGTGCTGTATAGCCCATCCTCTCATGACGCATAGCACTGTTTGTAGTAGCAGTGTACGTCTTCCTACTCTGGTGCTGTATAACCCATCCTCTCATGACGCATAGCACTGTTTGTAGTAGCAGTGTACGTGATAGGCCGGGCGAATTGTTTAATTCTATGATTTCGGTTAACTTTCCCTTAGCTTACGTTTCAAATTCTGTGTCTGTCAACACCGAATCTTGAAATTTCCAATAAGATCTTCCCACGTTCGTTCGACTCAGCCGGACTTGAAGAGTGCACATTTTATGATCACTTAAGTATCCATCTGTAATATCCGACTTTATTACATTTGGGCAGAGTCCATCTGAGATAAGGAAAAACTATATTCGAGACTTACAAAGTGGTCTACTTCTCTGGTACGAGTATCTACGTTTGTTAGGACTACTGAATCTCCAAATGTCAATTAAATTACACTCCCGCATGTACTGTTCTACTAATCTTTTGCATCTATGGTTGTTAGCTACCTTCCTTGCACCGCTCACTCTGTCCAAACTAAGGTTGAAACAGAAGTTATAATCCCCTGCAATTATAGCCAAATAAGTTTCTATTTCATCGCATGCCTCAAAGAGCCCCTCAAATACAGCGCTATCATCGGTATTGGGCCCATAAATGCTCGCTAGCGTTATTCTTGTTCCAGATAAGGTCACTCCCAGTACCACAAACCTACCACTACTGTCTCGTTGCACGTTCCAAACCTCAAGGCTAAGGCCAGGGCGAAAGAGTATGCTTACTCCGCGAGCATTACTTTCTCCTTGAGCCCAAAAACTACTGCCTCCCCATTCATTGCTCCAGGTATCTCCAGGTAGCTCAAATCTTTTAAAGGGCCCTGCAGATCGACAGATGGCCCCCTGTCGGCATTTAGAGGGCCCTTCCGGTTATAGAGGGCCCTCTGCCGGCCTTTATAGGGCCCTGCCGATCTGGAGAGGGTCCCTGCCGATCTGGAGAGGGCCTTCTGACGGTCTTTAGAGGACCCTGTTGATCGTAGATCGCCCTGCCAATCTGTAGAGGGCTTCTGTCGGCATTTAGAGGGCCCTGCCGACCTGTAGAGGGCCCTCTTCCAGGCTTTAGAGGCCCTCTCGATCTGCAGAGTGTCCCAGCCAATCTGTAGAGGGCCCTCTGCTGGCCTTTAGAGGGCCCTACTGATCTGTAGAGGGCCCTCTGCCCGCCTTTAGAGGGCCCTTCCAGCATGTAGAGGGCCTACCGATCTGCAGAGGGCCCCCTGCCGGCATTTAGATGGCCCCTTCCGGTTGTAGAGGGCCCTATGCCGGCCTTTATAGGACCCTGTTAATCTGTAAAAGGTCCCTGCCGATCTGGAGAGGGCCCTCTGCCCGTCTTTAGAGGGCCCTGCCGATCTGTAGATCGCCCTGCCAATCTGTAGAGGGCCTTTTCCGGCATTTAGCCGACCTGTAGAGACCCTGCCGACCTGTAGAGGGCCCTTTTCCAGCCTTTAGGGGCCCTGTCGATCTGCAAAGTGCCCAAGCCAATCTATAGAGGGCCCCTGCCGGCTTTTAGAGGGCCCTGCCGATCTGCAGATGGCCATCTGCCGGCCTTTAGAGGCCCCTGCCGATCTGTAGAGGACTCTATGCTGGTCTTTAGAGGGTCCTGTGGTGGTAGAGGTGGTCTGCCGGTCGAGCACCGGTGAGGCTCTCGAAAGAAGACCAGTGAATGTTCTCATTGTTTTTCAGTGTATGCTAGTAACGTCTGAGAGGAGTACAAGGCTTTGGTAATGTAGGCTTTGACTTTGACTCTGACTCGGGCTGCCACTACCAGGAAAGGTCAGAAGCCCAGCGCTCTTCCTGAGCTACAGGGGCGGACAAATCGCTCGTTTCCGCATTATCGAAGGCTTTTTAATGTTAGTGGCATAATTCCTACCCCAGAATCCAGATCACTGCACAATAATTTAGATGGGGCGGAATTAATGCATTATACTGCAACAGAAGTTGCTGTGAGGATAAATAAATCTTGGATATTCCGATAACTCCTATATATTACGGCTTATCACACATATTACACTATATATATGACTATTCCATTTACGATTTTCATCTACAAGAACTCCTAAGTATTTAATGCATGGGTTTATCGTGATTGATGTATCATTGCATACTATGGCAAGATACTATGGCACGTCACTGATCTTGAATATATTTTGTAATTTGTCTTTGATGCATTTAGTGATAATATATTTACATTGAACAAATCGTCATTTTTGGAATTAATTCATTAATCTTTATTTGCAGCTCTTCAACATTTCTAGCTTGAATACAAATTGCTGTATATCATCAGCAAATAAGTAAAAGGTGCCTATTTCTGTTGTATTCTGATGTCATTAATATAGAGAATAAATAAAAGAGGACCTAAAATTGAACCCTGTGGGACGCCATTTTTCATCATTTGTTTCTTAGATGCAACCTCATCTATTATTGCCATTTTATGTCTCTTATCAATATATGACTCTATCGTGTTGTAGAAACCCCTCGTATCACAATGCGGTGCATTGTTTTCAAGAGAATTGCCAAGCAAACTGTATCCAAAGTTTTCTGTAAATCAAGGTCGAGCATGTTATTTCGTTATTTTGTAGATATTTTGTAAACTTCATCGTACATTTTAACAATCCGCATGTATGTACTGTGTTGTTTCCTGAATCCGAATTGAAGAAGATTAAGGATAATATTTGCATTAACCCGCGCCCCGCTGAAGGTGGCAGAATCTGCCCCCCCCCCCCCTCCCGGATTTTCTCCATAACTTGAAAACAATGATAGATATCGACGTCAATCCTTCAGTACCTTATGCAGCAGCAATTGTACGTCTTATCACAACATTTCAATGAAAATGGTGGATTACTTTGTGAGATAATGTCGTTTTAATCACGTCATGTCATGCAATTTTGGTGGAAAAACAATACATGCTTGAAAAATCATAGAAATTCGAGTTTTGACGAAAATTGCAAGTAAAAAAGTTTAAAAAAAGAAATTACAAAATATTAAAAATCTGTATCTCAGATTTTCGAAATTTTTTGTTTTTCACTCCCAAAAATGTGAAAAAATATACACTTGTTTTTCGTTGTCGAAATCTTATTTGTCGTTGTTTTACAACATACAACACACTGTACTGTTTTAATGATGTGGGCCCCCTTGGCTACGAGGGCCCCTCTGGTCCCATTTGCGCCCCCCTGGCGAAATTCTCCCCACGCCCCTGGTTGTAGTCGAAAATATGAATTAGGTGCTGCTGAAAACGATGGTGATATTTTTATCTCGAAAAGTCACTTAACTTTATACAAATTAAGGTTTTAAATTTGGGATGATGACGTCATTATTGAGCTATAGACCGCCGCTAATTGGCTGACAAAGTGGGATTGGCTGAAAAAGTGGCTGTCAGCCAATTAGCGGCGGCACTAGCCTGGACCCCATTTTGCAAATGGGAAATTATATTTCTTAAAAACGGCTAAGTTTTGGGGAAAATGACCTTAGTGTTTTTCGACATTTCAATAACGGTCAAAGATAATGGCTATCTCAGTTCAAAACCAATACAAAGGTAAAACTTTTCCATCGACTTTTAGCTATGCGACGTTTTACGATTTTACTTTTGGCGTGTTTACTCTTTTGCGATGTTGACTTTTTACTGTTTCAACTTTTACTTTTCGACTTTTTACCTTTCGACTTTGTATCTTTCCAATGTTTATCTTTCGACCCTGGGGGTCAGAGGGGGTCCTTTGGAGGTCCGCGAATGACCACCGAAGGCCAGAGGGGGTCCTCTGAAGCCAGAGCAGGCCCTCTGGAGGTCAAAGGCCAGGGGTCCCTGCAAGGGCGTAGGCAAGGAGGGGAAGGGGGAGCAAGGGGGCCATGGCCCCCCTGGAGGCTAGGCAGGCCCCCTCTGGCGACCGAGCGAGGGCCCCCAGGCCCCCTGGGGCCCCATTGTTTTGGATGGTGTCAGGCGCCCGCGAAACGCCTTACGTCGCATAAAAGAACACCCACCAACCTAAACAAATCGTAAGACGAATAAATAACAGCACTTCCTTGTCTGTTGACCCTATTTGTAACAGGCTCCTGGCTACCCCTATTTGTAACAGGGGGGGGGGGGGGGATGTCGGCCCCCCGGAGATCTCGAGATCTACCCGTCCGATTTTCACAAATGAAACGGCGTTTGGTTCCCCTCAACACGATCTACATTTGTACACAAAATCGGCAATTTTTATGGGGGGGGGGGGCAACAGGGGGGCAAAAACTACAAATTTTAGTGGTATATGTGATCCAACACAGCTGTCATGTTTATCAACCGATTTTAACACAACCAATTACAATCGATAGAGATTGAATTGGAGACTGATATATGTTGTGACCACTTTTGAAAACTCAAAATCATAGGCGTGTGCAGGTCACTCAATATGGGGGTGAAGTAAATACGGAATACAACTTTTTTTCTCCTTTTTTGATAAATGAAATGGTATGTTATTATGACATTAAACAAAACAGTTATAAATCATATTTTTTTGCCATAGGTGGTACCAGGTTAGTGAAAAAGGGATGTCAAATAGGGAAAAAATATTAACCGCAGGCATGTTGCTACCCAGCACTATAAATAAGTTTCTGATCGTAGATAGTTCCTTTTTGCATATTGTACTTCATCATAGGCGCATCCAGGATCCAAACTGGGGAGGTGCAAGACCTTTGAATAAGTATATTATCCGCTATTATGGTACTAACTAGTCAACAGTGACTATTTCACTTACAACTTCAATTCACATTTCCTTACCCCCCTTTTTACCCTACCTGGGACTCGCCTATTATCTTATAATCGGCCGTGTAGAGTACCCTGTGGTGCGTGTTTCATCGAAAACTGCAGTATGTTATGTCATTGTAGGCCCATGCATCTTAGTTTCCTTGCGATGATATGACCCCCCTTTCTTCAATTCCTGAGCGCGCCTCTGCAAAACATGATTTTATTCCCTCTCCTTGGCCTCATATGTGCATATATAAATTCATAAGTTGACCGTCTATTGCGCCGTAATCGCTGGCATATCGTCATCACCGATACCAGTCACCCCCTTTCCATGTGCCTGAACACGCCCCTGCAACTCTATATGTAATAAATTATGAAAATAAATGGAAGGAGAAGCTATCTTTTACATCTTGATAGCAATAAATGCTCCTTACATCGCTCTATTGGCTTCCCGCGAAGCATTGAATACTTCCTGGAATCCCCCCCCCCTTTTCAAGCCCTGAAACCGCCTCTGCAATGCAATTTTTATGATATTGCATTAACATCAACTAATTTGAACCTGCTGCAATCACCGTAAACCGATGTAACTCCTTCATACTTGAGGCAGTTAGGAAGAAACCGTGAAGATCGCATTTCCGTATTATCGCCAAATATCGCCGCCGAACCCTCCTGAAACCGTGCCCTGGAACCTCCTCTGTTCAGGATAAGAGCTCAAAATTTTGACTCCAAATGCGGAATTCAATTTGAGGAAATGTCCCAAATTTCATGGTCCTGCGCCCAGCCGTTCTGGAGATATCTGCGAAAAACATGAGGGGGGGAGGGGGGGGGAATCCGCTCCCTCCCCCTGTTACAAATAGGGTTAAAGGCATGTATATGGTAAACTACGTCCAAAAGGGCCCAGGGCAGTGTGGAGAGGGCCCTCTACCAGCTTTTAAAGGGCCCTGCAGATCGGCAGATGGCCCCCTGCCGGCATTTAGAGGGCTCCTGTCGGTTGTAGAGGGGCCTCTGCCGGCATTTATAGGGCCCTATCGATATGTAGAAGGTTCCTGCCGATCTGGAAGAGGGCCCCTCCGACGGCCTTTAGAGAGCCCTGTCAATCTGTAGATCGCCCGGCCAATCTGTAAAGGGGCCTCTGCCGGCATTTAGAGGCCCCTGCCGACCTGTGGAGAGCCCTTCCGGCTTCTAGAGGGCCCTGTCGCCCTTTAGCCGGCCATTATAGGGCCCCTGCCGATCTTCAGATCGCCCTGCTAATCTGCAGAGGGCCTCTGCCGGCATTTAGAGGGCCCTGCCGACCTGTGGAGAGCCCTCTTCCAGCCTTTATGGGCCTTGTCCGATCTGCAGAGTACCCCAGTCAATCTATAGAGGGCTCTCTTCCGGCCTTTAGATGGCCCTGTCGGCCTTTAGAGAGCCCTGACGGCCCTTTAGCTGGGCCCTTCCGGCTTCTAGAGGGCCCCTGTCGACCTTTAGCCGGGCCATTAGAGGGCCCCTGCCGATCTGTAGACCGTCCTGCCAATCTGCAGAGGGCCTCTGCCGGCATTTAGAGGGCCCTGCCGACCTGTAGAGGGCCCTCTTCCAGCCTTTATGGGCCTTGTCGATCTGCAGAGTATCCCAGTCCAATCTATAGAGGGCTCTCTTCCGGCCTTTAGATGCCCTGCCGGCCTTTAGTGGGCCCTGACGGCCTTTAGAGGGCCCTTCCTGCGTGTATAGGGCCCCTCTGACCTTTAGAGGGCTTTGTCGGTCTTTAGATGGCCCTGTCGGCATTTAGAGGGCCCTGCCGATCTGTAGATCGGCCCTGCCAATCTGCAGAGGGACTCTATCGGCATTTAGAGAGCCCTTTTCCAGCCCTTAGGGGGCCCTGTCGATCTGCAGAGTGTCCCAGCCATCTGTAGAGGGCCCTCTGTTGACCTTAAGAGGGCCCTGCCGATCTGTAGAGGGCCCTCGGTCGGCCTTTAGAGGGCCCAACCGATCTGTAGAGGACCCTCTGTCGGCCTTTAGAGGGCCCTGCCGATCTGCAGAGGGCCTTTGCTGTCCTTTATAGAGTCCTGTGGTGGTAGAGGTGGTCTGCCGGTCGAGAGCCGGTGAGGCTCTCGAAGGAAGACCAGTCAAAGTTCTCATTGTTTTTCAGTGTATGCTAGTAACGTCTGAGAGGAGTACAATGCTTTGACAATGTACGAGTATTAACCCTCGCTCTACGGGGGGGCGGGGGGGGGCTGACAGCCGCCCCTGAGCTTTTTCTTGAATAACTTTTTACACATGCAGTGCATCTTGCTGAAATTTTTGGTCAGCTGAGTTTAAAACAGTTATACGTAGGCTGTAAACATTTAATTAAAATTGGTTGAGTAGTTTGGGAGGTAAACATGTTTTAATGACGTCATGTTGGTAAAAAAAGGAGAAATATTTGAAAAATCGTCCGAAAACAGAGTTTTAAAAGAACATTACAAACGCAAGTCACCAACGATACAAAATAGCATT
>JAXIVJ010014186.1:7500-35093 GCA_036785665.1 Chirona hameri | reverse complement strand
GCTAATTTACAAGTATTGTTGGAAATTGTTGGACATTTTATTTCCAGCACGTGACATAACCTTCACACAGCCAGTGGTGCTACCAGAGGTGAAGCTGGCTGGCTACCCTGGTCGCGCCCGACGGCAAAATACGTCATATTACGAATAGCAGTAGGCGTGGATGACCTTCAAATGTAGAAATTCGGGGTGAAATCGAGGTTGAAACGAAACTTTTGGCTATACTTTATATTCAGCACACGGCATATGGCTAGAATATCGCAGCTGAGAGGTCCATCCAAAGATTCGTAACCTAAAAGTTCGACCACAAACCCATCTAGAACCTGGCTGAAGCTCCACAGGCGAGTGTTCTGTCGTCTGACTGACTGACCGTGGACCGCGGGCCCATGTTTGTCACCACTAGGCTACTAATCTTATTATCCATGACCCTGGCGGAGGCAAGAGACATCCTGTTAAGTCTGGACCGGCTGCAGGCTGTACGGGAGCTGGCTGACTCCATAGACCCCGAAGAAGCGATCCGGGCCATATGCCATCTCCATTGAAATGTCCGTTAAGTGTATTGAACTTTGGCGTGCCGCCGTGGAGCCGGTTTGCTAGATAGGGCAAATCTCACCACAAAAATGCAAATGTCCAGATGTTTTGATGTCCAGTAGTCCACAAACAAAACAGAAGAAAAATATCCGTAAAAAATAACAATTTTATAATTGAGGCATTCATTATGAAACACCCTGTAGTTTGCTTACTACATGAGTGATTCAGTACATAGTTAGATATTCATATAATCTCTCCCCTCCCCGTTCACTGATCTCCCGTGGTCAGTGGTGTATCGGTGAGACCGGCGCCGCTGGTGGGCGAACCAGACGCGCCGGTACAATATTGGCGCGCGGCGGGACTGCCGCCTCATCAGGCGCTCGTGAGACAATAGCGGCGCAGCTGTTCAGACTCAGCCCACCGTCAGCTGGTTAGGGTTGGGCCGCTGATTGGATTGGGGTTTCTGAACGCCGTCCACGTGAAAGACGGATATCCACGTGGTTATTCCGGTTTCCTCTATTTTCTGTATACATTTACCAGAAGGGTTTGCTTGCATGAGCTTTTGAGAGCTTTGCTATTCGTTGATTGGGTATTTTTGCTTGCACACTGATCCGTTGTATCCGTTAAAAGTCTTGTTTACTAGCTGGACTTGAGAGTCGAAAGTTTTATCTGTCGGAGTATTTTACGTGCGAAAGCTCGGCTCATCATAAATATAAACGTTTTAATCCCTGCAGAGAAAGCTGTCCCTGCAGAACATCCCTGCAGAACATGCTGCATAGGATAATTCAGAAAAATAAATCAAAATGTCAATATTTCCCTTGAAGTAAATAAACAAGTGGATTCTGTAGGTACGTTACCTACAGAATGCACTTGTTTATTTACTTAACCCTATTTGTAACAGGCTCCTAGCTACCCCTTTTTGTAACAGGGGGGGGGGGGGGGGGCGGATTCCGCCCCCCCGGAGATCTCGAGATCTACCCGTCCGATTTTCAAAAATGAAACGGTGTTTGGTTCCCCTCAACACGATCTACATTTCTAAATAATAAAACAATATAAATTTGTGATAGGAGGGCAACAGGGGGGCAAAAACTACACATTTTAGTGGTATTTTTGATCCAACATAACTGTCATGTTTACGAACCGATTTTAACACAACTAATAGGAATCGATAGAGATTTAATTGGAAATTGATATATGATGGTGAGGTTTGCAAATTCAAAAATCATAGGCGTGTGCAGGTCACTCAATATGGGGGTGAAGTAAATGCATAATACAATCATTTTTTGATGTTGTTTTTCTAATAAATGAAATGGTATGTGATTATAACATTAGACAAAACAGTTATAAATCATATTTTTTTGCCATATTTAGGCGGTACCAGGTTAGTGAAAAAGGGAGGTCAAATTGGAAAACAATATTAACCGCAGACAAGTTGCTACCCAGCACTATAAATATGTTACTGATCGTAGATAGTTCCTTTTTGCATGTTGTACTTCATCATAGGCGTATCCAGGATCCAAACTGGGGCGGCGCAAGACCTTTTGATAAGTATATTATCCGCTATTATGATACTAACTAGTCAACAGTGACTATTTCACTTACAACTTCAATTAGCATTGCTTACCCCCTTTTTATACCCTACCTGGACTCGCCTATTATCTTATAATCGTTCGTAGAGTATCCTGTGGTGTTCATCCGAAAACAGCAGTATGTTATGTCATTGTACGCCCATGCCTCTTAGTTTCCTTGCAATAATATGACCCCCTTTCTTCCATTCCTGAGCGCGCCTCTGCAAAAAATGACTTTATTCCCTTTTCTGGCCTCATATGTGTATATATCATTATAAGCTAACCATCTATTGCGCCGTTATCGCTGGCATATCGTCATCACCATGCCAGTCACCCCCTTTTCATGTGCCTGAACACGCCCCTGACACTCTATATGTAATAAACTATGCAAATAATGGAAGCAGAAGCCATCTTTTACATCTTGATAGCTATAAATGCTCCTTACATCGCTCTATTGGCTTCTCGCCAAGCATTGAATACTTCCTGGAGCCCCCCCCCCTTTTCAAGCCCCTGAAACCGCCTCTGCCATGCAATTTTTATGATATTTCATTAACATCAACTAATTTGCACTTGTTGCAATCACCGTAAACCGATGCAACTCCTTCATACTTGAGGCAGTTAGGAAGAAACCGTGAAGATCGCATTTCCGTATTATCGCCAAATGTCGCCTCCGAACCCACCCAAAACTGTGCTCTGGAACCGCCTCTGTTCAGGTTAAGAAATCAAAATTTTGACTCCAAATGCGGTATTCAATTCTATGAAAAGTCCCAAAATTTCATGGGCCTGCTCCCAGCCGTTCTGGAGATATCTGCGAAAAACATGAGGGGGGGGGGGGGGGGGGGGGGGGGGGATCCGCCCCCCTGTTACAAATAGGGTTAAAGGTAAATATTTACATTTTGATTTATTGTTCTGCATTATCCTATGCAGCATGTATGGTATTAAATTGATCGAGTCTCAATTTAAAAGTGAAATAACAACTTTTTATATTTTGAAAATTAAATTTGGGGAAATGTAAAAAAACAGGTACTTCTTTCGTAGTTCATGATCAGTGTTTTCCCTCCACTATTTGTTGTTTCAATTTGTTGAACGTTGAAAGGTGACAATAACTTGGATCATTTCTACGAAATACGAAGTGTATGGGCGACCGAAGTAAAGAGCAATTTTCATATGCTTAGAATTTAGTGTTGAAATGAAGTTTATGCTCAAATAAACCAATTCTAGCAAATAATTAAGTAATGTCAACATTTGTTTGCGTTGTAATATTCAAATGCTAAAACAAACTGCATGCAATTTATAATGGGGGACGTCGGAAAATAGATTGTTGCTACTAAGTACCAAGGGTATGGGCGACCAAATTGAAGAGCAATTTTCAAACACTTTTTATTCATTATAAAAAAAGATGTTTGAGCTAATCCAAATCCACAGTAACGTTAGATAAGGTACATTTCCGAGTTATTGATGAATTATATTCAAATATAAATTAGCAATGAGCAGGAAAAACATTTAAGTACCAAAAAAATGTGCCAAGTTCTTCCCGATAACGTTGTTTGCAGCGTATAACGCTTAAGCGCTTTCAAATTGAAATAACTTCGGTTAGAGATATTTAAATGCTTAAAGTGAATGGACTTGCATATAGGGTTATCTCCTCTACCAATTTGAAGTGCTAACTCCATTTTTGTGGAAAGGGGTTCTTATTTCCCCTTAAGTCCTAGGAACTTCGGCTTCGGTAACTTACACTAAATCAACACATTCTATAAGTTTTTACAACGTAAACATTTTCTTAACATTGTTTCGTAAACATTTATGAATACATTTTCTTCGATTTATGTTTATTTTTGGCAAGAATTCATGGCAACTTTTGCGCTTTTGGTAGTAGATTCTTACCATTCTTGTTCGTGGCACGCGTCTTTTTGAAGCTCAAACTGACGATGCGTAGAACATTTCCAGCTAGGCATCATCATTCGAGAATAATCGTTCAGCTCCAACAACGGCCCGGGAGCAATCAGTGTAGACCCCTGATTCAGTACTCCCCTTCGCATTAGGAGGCTAATTTAATCTGACTGGGGACCAGATGGGAGCCCGATTACGACCGAGGCCGGGCAGAGATCAGGGCAGACCAAATGACTAACAGATCAACAAGTCTATGATGCTCACAAAGATATCATGGCTATGGTCACTCAGGCAGTACAAGTGTTGCAGCTTGCAAGAATTAACATTGTTGCGCGAGGTTTGTCGGAATCCTTCGTTTCATCATTTCCTAATGCAAGTTTACCTCCACTTCTAATTGAAACAAATAATTAAGCATGAAAGCTTTGGGGTGTAAAAAGGAGCCACATCATTTTACCAAGATATTAAAACTTGTGTGCATTGTCTCGGAGCTTTATTCGCTCAACTGGCCGATACTATGAGGATACGCTGATCACACTATACCCACCCATGATTCACGACACCGTCATGGTTTCGAAAGGATCCAATTGATATGTAGGCTCTTTTTTTGAAAAACAGTTAATGTTTTAGGAAAAAAAAATACGTCTATGACATTTAACAAAGTTGTAAGTGTAACCAATTTTTTCATTTAACGTCTTCCGTTTTTAAAAAAGATTACGTCATGTTATTTGAAGAAGAAAAAATCATGAAATAACTGAGACTCTGTATACAGTCCACACACATGCCTCAAGAACACCTCCAAGGGCAGGCCAAAAGACATAGGTTAGGTAATCGTGAAAATATGAATTGCAGAATCTTAACCAATACCACATGTGCTAGTTTTGGTGTGATTTCTGTTCTTTTTACAATACACTATACACTATTTTACACTACCTAACGACAGCAGTTTCCTCTTATCCCTCTTAGAAGTGGAAAGGACATTTGAGCGATCTTTGAAAATCATCACATTCACGAGCAGAAAGAGGTTGGAATATACACAACACGGCCTTGGAGATTATCAGAACCTGATGTCTTATCAACAGGCGCTCGCCGTATGGGTGTTTTTCTAGCTACCGCTCCTTAGCAAATAAATAGGCTGTACCGCAATATTATGTGTCGTGCGGTGCAGTCTACCACTTATTGGAAGGTACTAACACTACGATGCAGTCTCCAGATGTCGCATTTATTCATGGCGATGCCGGTGGAAAATATTTAGACTGTACCGCAATAATGCTATGCTCTCCGGCACAGTATACCGTTTTATTTAAGTCGCTAACACCAAGTTGCAGTCTCCAGCTCTAGCTATTTCGTATCAAGGACAATGTGATGCATAGTGGTTGACAGAACTGCTTAGATATCAGCCCGGGACCACATTTTATTTTATTGCTAAATGATTTGTGAATTTTGCAGAAGTTAAGCTTCACTTTTCCACCTGTGGAGTCAATTTAGGAGTCTTTGGCAGCTCGTGCCGCGAATGCGCTGCAAAAATCAGGTTTTATTGTGATGGTTGTTTCTTTTACTGGTCGTATGAGTTGACAACACCAGTACAGATTAGGATCAGATATAAACATGTAATATTGTATGTTAATATATGTATGCATGTATATGAACATATGAACATATAATATTATATATTAAAATAATATTATCAAACATTTAGGGAAAGAAACCAAAGTATACCTACCTACATTGCTTATTGCTTCCCGAATTAAACATTAAATGGGTTGACGTCTGCCCCCGAGGAATATTGCTTCTTATTCTTTGTAGTGCTGTGCTTTCATGTAGTTGCTATTTTTTTTTTTAAAGTTCCTTCGCCCAATTTTACATAAGACCAAATATAAACTGGTGACCAACATTTTGTTTCTCATATGTGGAGAATATATGAGTTTCATTACATTTTCTGGTTCTGAAACAGACATATTTTCTAATTTCGTAGTCGACTCAGGTCAGGACTACTATCACCCGCCAGCATAACTTCCTCCAGTCCAGCATATCCTCCTCCAGTCCAGCAGATCCGCCTCTAGTCCAGCAGATCCACCTCCAGTCCAGCACATCCTCCTCCAGTCCAGCAGATCCTCCTCCAGTCCAGCAGATCCGCCTCCAGTTCAGCAGATCCGCCTCCAGTCCAGCATATCCACCTTCAGTCCAGCAGATCCACCTCCAGTTCAGCAGTTCCGCCTCTAGTCCAGCAGATCCACCTTCAGCCTCTCCGGGCTCGGCCGCGGCACACCCTCTGCCCTTCCGACACACCTTCATAACAGCAGACGCGCCAACGACAGATGGCCAATTTAAGAATTTTAATAAAGCCGTGCCCTCGAATTTATTTTGCGCCGGCACGGCTCTCTTTATTTGAGCTTATACCGGCGGCAAACTTATGCGCCCGTCCATCACGCCACCTATTCAATAAGTACGACAAAAAGACGTACGCGGCGCGGCTGCGGCGGTTCGTGGCGTCTCTGGGACAAAGGCGGCGCGCCGCACATTGCTGGCCGCCAGCCATCGGGCCCACCAGCCGCCTCCGAGCCCCCTCCAGGCCAACTAACGATTTGTTTATAGTCGCTTGATGGAGGCGACATCTATATAAATGGCGCGTTGACTTGTGATTGCTTGATGATGGGCTACGCCCCTCCCACCGGAGGCGGGAGATAGCCGGCCCAGGCTCCTCCCTCATGTTATGCAGTTAATCTGCTGAAATGATCGTGGTGAGGTGCGGATGCGGCTGCCCCGGTGGCCGGCGCGGGCCGATAGAGCTGTGGAATGTCAGGCGGCTGAGGCAGCTGGCCCGATACGTACTGAGGAGACGGCGGATAAACAGCAGCAGTGTGTCAACTGTTGTATTTACTGTCTTGAACTGTCGTGGTAAGCAGCTTGCACTGCATGCGACCGCCCTATTGACGAACATACAATGTGCATGTAGCGCGTTGCTGGTCAAAACTTCATGGAGTTATTTTTGCTCTATGATACACCTGGGAGTCGGGTGTTTTTTATTTTATTTTACAAGCCAAGGTTTGGATCTGGTTTCTGATTAAATAGTCTAATATTTTGTGAAATATTCGATTTTTTTGGATGTCTAAATGCAGAAATTGTAATTAGAGGGAAATATTGACCTTTTGATTTAATTTTCTGCATTTTCTTATGACACATGTATGGTATCAAATTGATCGTGTCTCAATTTAAAAGTGAAATAACAACTTTTTGATTTCGAAAATTAAAGTTTGGGAAATTTAAATATATGTACTTACATATGGTGACGAACAGTATGATCCTTCTCTATATCTGACGTGACATATCTGGCGCTTTTCTTTCCTTTGAAAGCACTGTGACGATATCCCTGAAACAAATCGCCGACACTAAATAGGTCGCCGTTGGTTGCATGAATGAACTTCCGATTTAATTTCCACTTTTCGATTGTTTGTTGATTGTTTTGGAAAAAGTGGTTATTTTTATTGATAAGCTAAAGCATTATATTATAATAGGTATACACCCCGAGAAAAAACTATACAAAACTTCTTATGTTGAAAAGAAATGAACCGTTATGACAATTGTTTACAAAAATTGAGGGTCGTAACCACCAAGGGTGCATACTGCATAAGTTAACTGCTAATGGGGTTGGGGACAGGTAGTGTTTGTTTACGCATAGCAAATTCAGCGTATTTTGCTCGATTTTTCGATATACTTCTCACACACATCTTAGACCGACCGCCTTCTGTCCTAAAACTTCCTCCTAACTTTTCATATTAAAAAAAAACATTCTTGATTTTGTTTGTGACGTCACGACACTAGTGATTTGTGACGGCACTTTTGACTCATATGCGCATTGAAATGGCTTTGCTAGTTATAATGAAGTAAGGTGTGTATAGTTTGTTGTGAAAATCTTAGCTTATTGGTAAGATGCATGTCGGGAAATGTAATAAACTTTACCTAACTTTGCCCAAACTCACGTCACCAAATCGAGCAAAAAAAAAAAACTGTTGCTTTTCGCTCTCATTTTTTTTATAGTTATATTTCGAACATGTAAAAAGCGTTAGCAAGGCATACCTATGTAAAGTACTCACCTCTCCATGTTCTTGTACCTGAACTCTGCAGACACAAATTCATCAGAAGTTTGCAAGAAGTGAGCAACAGCCGACGCTCCAAGCTTGGGTAGGTTCTGGGAGATTGCCTTTTCAAACTCAGGTTCTAAACTGTTGCGTTTCGGAACCTTTGACATCTTTAGAGTTTAGACCTTGGAAGTATCAAATATCAACTCACTAACCATCAAACATTGATTGAATAAAAACACTTCGAACCAAGTCATTTGATGTCGCTCTGATCGGGATTCCTACAACTCCATTGGAGTTGATTTTTTTGTCAACTGCGCTGCACGCTCGTGCTGTCATTTCTTCAAACAACTCAGGTTCTGGACTACTAAGCTTAGGTATAACTGTTGACATTTTTAGACCCAAAAGGTACGATAAGCTACAACTAAAAAAAATAACTGCGGAAGACATAGACTTTTCAAAACGAATCACTACTGAGACGCTCTGATTCAGGTTTGCGCATGCATTAACTCTCGAACACATTTACCATATACAAAATGTGTTTACCGCCGCGCAGATGTCGCGTCAGCGTCATTTCCGGATGCCAATGTCACTAGTGTCGTGACGTCAGAACTACAAAAACATGAGCTTAATTGTTTTAGTTTTTAATCATTGTTGAGTTAATTTCGCTTCTTTATAATACAAACACATTTTTACATTATGAAAAAAAAAATATCCTTGTTTTTAGGAACCCCAAAAATGGTACATTACAAAATTGTCCCCAACTCCATTTTGATACCTTTTTATTCAATGTTTGTTGATTGTTAAGGATAGTAGGGCACAAAATCATAATAGACAGAGTGCAAGACAGAGTATGGAAACACTGTCTATTATGATTTTGTGCCCTACTATCCTGAACAATCAACAAACATTGAATACAAAGGTATCACAATGGGGTTGGGGACAATTTTTTAATGTACCATTTTTGGGGTTCATAAATACAAGGATAATTTGTTTTCATAATGTAAATATTTGCTTGTATTATAAAAAAACGAAATTAACTAAAAATGATTAAATTCATAAACTAAAAACATGACCTTTTCCTCGAAAATGTGAAAATCCAATGTTATCAAAATGTTATTATTATGTTGTAATATTTCGGCCACAGGCCTTTATCAAACAGTTTTTGATAAAGGCCTGTGGCCGAAATATTACAACATAATAATAACATTTTGATAACATTGGATTTTCACATTTTCGAGGAAAAGGTCATGTTTTTTAGTTTATTAATTATATCAAGTATGTTCCTCGCACAAGCACTAAACTCTAAAAAATGATTAAAAACTAAAACAATTAAGCTCATGTTTTTGTAGTTCTGACGTCACGACACTAGTGAAATTCGAATCCGGAAATGACGCTGACGCGACATCTGCGCGGCGGTAAACACATTTTGTATATGGTAAATGTGTTCGAGAGTTAAATGCATGCGCAAACCCGAATCAGAGCGTCTCAGTAGTGATTCGTTTTGAAAAGTCTATGTCTTCCGCAGTTATTTTTCTTTAGTTGTAGCTTATCGTACCTTTTGGGTCTAAAAATTTCAACAGTTATACCTAAGATTAATAGTCCAGAACCTGAGTTGTTTGAAGAAATGACAGCACGAGCGTGCAGCGCAGTTGACAAAAAAAAATCAACTCCAATGGAGTTGTAGGAATCCCGATCAGAGTGACATCAAATGATTTGGTTCGAAGTATTTTTATTCAATCAATGTCTGACTGTCAAAAACAATGCTTTAGCTTATAAACTTTAATTTTCCAAATCAAAAAGTTGTTATTTCACTTTTAAATTGAGTTGATATTTGATACTTTCAAGGTCTAAACTCTAAAGATGTCAAAGGTTCCGAAACGCAACAGTTTAGAACCTGAGTTTGAAAAGGCAGCCTCCCAGAACCTACCCAAGCTTGGAGCGTCGGCTGTTGCTCACTTCTTGCAAACTTCTGATGAATTTGTGTCTGCAGAGTTCAGGTGCAAGAAGATGGAGAGGTGAGTACTTTACATATGCCTTGCTAATGCTTTTGACATGTTCGAAATATAACTATAAAAAAATGAGAGCGAAATGCAACAGTGATTTTTTTCTCTCTCGATTTGGCGACGTGAGTTTGAGCAAGGTTAGGTAAAGTTGATTACATTTCCCGACATGCATCTTTCCAATAAGCTAAGGTTTTCACAACAAACTATACACACCTTACTTCATTATAACTAGCAAAGCCACTTCAATGCGCATATGAGTCAAAAGTGCCGTCACAAATCACTAGTGTCGTGACGTCACACACAAAATCAAGACTGTTTTTGTTTAATATGAGAAGTTAGGAGGAAGTTTTAGGACAGAAGGCGGTCTAAGATGTGTGTGGGAAGTATATCGAAAAATCGAGCAAAATACGCTGAATTTGTTATGCGTAAAAAAAACACTACCTGTCCCCAACCCCATTAGCAGTTAACTTATGCAGTATGCACCCTTAGTGGTTACGACCCTCAATTTTTGTAAAAAAATTGTCATAATGGTTAATTTCTTTTCCACATAAGAAGTTTTGTATAGTTTTTTTATCGGGGTGTATACCTATTATAATACAATGCTTTAGCTTATCAATACAAATAACCACTTTTTCCAAAACAATCAACAAGCAATCGAAAAAGTGGAAATTAAATCGGAAGTTCATTTATGCACCCAACGGCGACCTATTTAGTGTCGGCGATTTGTTCCAGGGATATCGTCACGGTGCTTTCAAAGTAAAGAAAAGGAAGAATATATATATAACATATATATATGTCACGTCAGATATAGAGAAGGATCATACTGTTCGTCACCATATGTAAGTTCATATATTTACATTTCCCAAACTTTAATTTTCCAAATCAAAAAGTTGTTATTTCACTTTTAAATTGAGACACGATCAATTTGATACCATACATGTGTCAGAAGATAATGCAGAAAATTAAATCAAAAGGTCAATATTTCCCTCTAATTACAATTTCTGTATTTAGACATTCAAAAAATTCAAATATTTCAAAAAATACTAGACTATTTAATCAGAAACCAGATCCAAACCTTGGCTTGTAAAATAAGAAGAAAAAAAACACCCAACTTCCAGGTGTATTATAGAGTAAAAATAACTCCATGAAGTTTTGACCAGCAACGCTACATGCACATTGTATGTTCGTAAATAGGGCGGTCGCATGCAGTGCATGCTGCTTACCACGACACTAGCCGTTTTCACAAAGGATTTTATTCGCCGGGCGATTGGGGCGTTTGGGGCGATTGGGGCGTTTGGGGCGATTGGGGCGATTGGAGCGTTTGGGGTAAATGGGTCTATAGCTCGTAAGAGCACGGCTTTTCCCGGTGATTTTGGTATCAATTGAAACTTTATAAATTAATGCACTTTTCTGGATATTCCATTTTAATGATAACACCATAGTTTACTTAAAATTAACAATGGCCGTATGTGTCCCTTTGGAAATAGGGCCCGAAGGGCCCTATTTCGAAAAATGAATGATTTTTTAAACTTTTTAAAAGAAAAAAAGTGTTGAAAATATGCCCCTCTAAAAATATAGTGGGCCAAATCCGGTGAGTTTTTTTGGGTGGGGGTACCTTATGCCCTCCTGATAAAAACTTGCCCCTCCTGGAGTGAATCCTGGGTACACCACTGGTAGCAGGTAAAGACCCCCCATTCTTTTACACACACACACACACACACACACACACACACACACACACACACACACACACACACACACACACACACACACACACACACACACACATATATATATATATATATATATATATATATATATATATATATATATATATATATATATATATATATATATATATATATATATATAATATCATGCACCTATGTGCTCTGAGAGGCATTTGCTTGCTTTGTTTCCAGGTTCGGTAAATTTGCAGTTGAAGTAGACTCCATTAAAAAAAAAAAAATACGTTGTTGGGGGTTCTGATTCCAAATATGTCCACTATTTGTGTCATTATTTTTTATTCGTTTGGATTAATGTATAGGTATATTGTTTTTCAATTTGTATATATATATTTGTTTGTATTTTTTTGTGGGGCCCCCCAAATGGGGGGGGGGGGGGGCATTGTGTAAAACCATATATTTTCTCCCAAACTTCTTGAGTGGGGGGGGGGGGGGGAGGGGGGAGCTGCTCTCTCTTCCACCGCCCCTCCCCCTGCCCCTCCCTCCGTTCATATGCCTATGGTTTGCACATCTGCAAGGTTTTTCAGCGATGACGAAAAACGGTGGGACGAAGCATATACCTTTTCTTTGCCCACCTTATACCTCATCTTGTGCCAAACATTTTTTTATCTTGGAGGGAACCCATATTATGCAATATTTGTTTGCGGATTTGAGCTTTTCTCGTCTTTGGGTACCTTTTACTCCATCAAATTTCCCTTGCTTAGCCAAATGAACGGTTTCACAAAAAAAAATATGACCCCAAAATATCTTAATCCCTTGTCCCTGTAAGAGGCGTCTCTAAAAGAACAGAACAATCTGGTTATGCCGACTTGTTCTGCGTTACTTTTTTCGGTGGCGCATAGGTGTCGCCAAGGAGGAGGGAGGGGCGACATGCTCCCGAAACCTGGGACTGAATACCTCTTGACATCGATACATATACATATTTAAGGTTCGGAAAAAATGTGGCAGGTTGATGAAATCGGAGGCTTGCCTCGACACCAAACCTGCATTTATGTGTGTAAAATATGATTGATTTATTCCTAGTAATAGTCTTTTTTAGGACGCGAACGTCTGCCACAAAGACTTCCTCTCGAACTTTAAATGTCTGGTGATGACAGTGGTCCAGGGCCGGTCCTTCTATATATTACAGCTGAGATGTACAAAATAAAATAAATACATGCAGCATATTTCCCACAAGGCAAACAAACTAGGCAGTAACGGCATTTTAGTATGCCTTCATCTTTATGTTAATAAAAACTAGGCAGTACTTTAGCAATAATAAAAGAGACACATACGGCGCAGTCATGCCAAAATATGGCGCATTTATCTTGTATTGCTTTCAATATTTGTGCTGTTTTCGTATAACTTGGTTTGATTGGTGTTGAAAAGGCCTTTTTTATTTTAAAATGAACTTTACTGATGTGGCCCTCCACTTTTCAACACCATGACCAGGTATATCTTGTGGAAATAATGTTTGCAGGCTCAAAAATTGAAAGTTGTGATAATCCTGACCTGTAGCCCATTTTGTTTAGGTCTATGATAACGTCTGCTCTTTTTCCAGCTCAGGATGATTTGTATGCTTTCAGACACAAAACATTTCTATTATTGGTCAAATTCTTCATTAAGTGTCAATTTCACCAACATATTTATACTAAAATTTTAACACATTTGGCCAATTTAAGGGTGTATTGTAATATGTGACCTTTCCATTATCCAGAACTACGCACAATGTGAGAACTGAAATATGCTACACCCATTCTTGCTTTGCTCATGTTTTTTATGTAAGCACCTAGATTGACATTTTATGTGTCTGAAATTGAAAAAGGATACCTGTGTGTCAATAAGCAGTGTTGCTCTTTAGTGTTTATGACCATTGACCTGTATCTCGTCAGTTGTGTTGGTACTAGTGATGTCATTTTCCAAAAAAATCCTGACCGATACCAGACTGATACCGAATGGGAGGCATTTCGGTTGACCAAATACCGACCGATTTGGGTTAAAGCCAAAAGTGTCAATTTTTTACCGATTTGCAAATTTTATGCTTGTATTTGAACACACCAGCAAAAAATAGCTTTGTTTAACATCATTATTCATAAAACACACATGTACAGTTTTCAAAAAGATGGTATAATTGTGAAAAAGGAACCAAATACATTTAAAAAGCAAAGTAGTGGATGCCGCAAGCAAGACCAAAAGCAGTAGCACATTGAAAACAGGATGGAAAAATGTGACCTCAATCATTTTAATATTAATTTACAACATGATACATATTACTTAAATACGTACATAGGAAGAAATAATTTTATCTGGCCAAAGTTGGAGGGGCATATGACTCCTCTAACTTCCCCTAACTGTCCTTGACATTGGTCAGGATTTAGGAATGATTACCGAGCGGGCGCGAAGCGCCCGTGAGGTTTCTCGTTAACTTACTAGACAAATTTACATTTGACCTGGCCCGACCCGGCCATACATATGCTTTTCGGAAGCTAATAACCTTGCAACCACTGCTCCGATTGCGATTGGGCTTTCACCTTTGGATATGTCCATCCAATCAATTTTGTTTTTGGTACGGTGCGTTCTGATAGAGGTCGTTCCACAGCGCGTGGCAGTTGGCACACGGGAACGTCGAAATGAGCAAAACATCTTGCTAAAATCAAGGTCATAGCTAAAATGATTCTTGATAAAAAAGTATGTATTATTATAAGCATTGATTTATACGCTGAAGCATGGAGCACTCAGGACGCACTCCCTTTTGGCGGATTTGGAAAGGAGATCATGAACAATTTAATACAACTTAATTTTTATGTTGGCATGCCTTGTGACCTGGCATTTTTTTTCTGGAGGACTAAAATGACTGTTACTACCCACCTGTGCTCCCTTACCGTTTCATATTTCAAACCTGTTTTAGCTTTACCAGAGCGCGCTCGCTCAGTCATCGCCCAAAAAGGCGTCTTACTGGTCTTAGGAAGAAATACAAGAAATACAATAACGATTTACGAACGACATTCGTGGCGCAGGCTCACTGCATTTAGTAAACCTATTTTTGGTTCAACACATGCTTGTTGGCCATAAGTGTGAAGTGATACATAAAATGGTACAGGGCCACAGGCTGCCTCCTTAAGTTCGTTTTTCATTCCCCTTCACCTTAGTCAATTTGAATAATTTCCCTAATCTTTTCAACCAGTAAGGCGCCGTAGTTGGCGATGAACGAGGGAACGCGAAGGAAATGTATGGGGAATTTCAACTCGATCGGGCAAGTAGTTTCGGAGATACAAAAAAGGTGTGCACGTGCGCACGTGCAGAGGCACCCACCTTTGACTCGTGGGAAAGTGGGGGCTGAGAGGTCCCTAACCACACACCAAATTTGAACACAATCGGCTCAGTCGTTCCAGAGATATAGAATAGGGGTGTACACGTGCGCACGTGCAGAGGCACCCCACCCCTGACTTGTGGGAAATTGGTGGATGAGAGGTCCCTAACCACACACCAAATTTGAATACAATCGGGTCAGCCGTTCCTGAGATATAGAATAGGGGTGTGCACATGCGCACGTGCAGAGTCACTCCACCCCTGAGTTGTGTGAAAGTGGCGGCTGAGGGGTCGCTAACCACACACGAAATTTGCAGATAATCTGCCCAGCCGTTGCGGAGTTATTGCAATAAAACACTTTTCAACACCCCTCACGTGGTCTGAAACAGGGTAGGTTAGATGGGGCTGCTCAGCAAAGAAGTTCGCTTGTCAATCGGACGTGCGGTTGCAGATATATGAGCTTCTCAAAAGCGTCGCCACGGGTCGGGCCGGGCCGGGCCGGGTCGGGCCGCTCATAATCAGATTTTTCCCATACACCACGGAAGGACGAGCGAGTGCTTCGCGCTCGCTCGTAATAACGCTTACAGTAAGGCTACGCAATACTATTGTCTATTATGTTATGCATCATTATTTGAAATAGGTATTTGTTGTGGTTCTGCCCTCATTTGTGAAATAGCACAAGGAATAAGGATCATTTATTTCTTGGAAGTCACATTATGAATGTGCATTGTGCTGTGTCTGTTGCATTGCATTATTGTGCTTGGTTAGTGGTTTGTTTACTAGTTTGTGCTTGCTTCTTAAGATGGTGTATGCAATATGTATATTGTATACAATACTTATTTTTAAGGACTTCACTTACTCTTGTGAGCAATATCTTCAATCTTGATATAATAATGATGTGTTCTATTTAGTATTTACAATAATTGATTGAATTTGGAGCAAATTTGCTGGAAAGAAATCATAATGCATAGAAGTGTGGCAAAAAAGTGAATTGTTTAACATTAGGCTGACCGAAAAGTGTCCAAAAATGTACAAGCCTGACCGACCGATTACCAAATCGGTCACAAATTTGTTTCGGTTACCAAAAGTTTGGTAACCGATTGACACCACTAGTTGGTACTGTGCTCTTTTCCTTTGATATTGTTGTTGCATCTATAACATTGTTTTTTGAGTTTTTTTTTTGGGGGGGATTAATGACAAGTTGATAGTTGGGCTGATCCACAAGTTGAGAGGGCTGAAGCCCCCTCAACTGAATATGATCCTACGCCCCTGTATATTTGTACAGTGTCTCATTCTTCCTGCAGCCAAAATGACCAAAACACTTAACCCTATCTGACAGACAGCAAGTCATATTATTGGGGATACAGATGAAAGACTGGGGATGCAGATCAGCACATTGGTGATGCACCTGCATCCCCCTAAGTATATAAAGTTCCGCACGCGCCTATATTGGTCTTAACTCCATTGATATGATAATACAAATACGGAATATTGAGGTGACGTATCTGTACGCAGGGACAAGAAGTTAAACTCATGAGAATTTGTGCGTCTGCCTTTCCAAAAGTTTAAGGATAATTTTTTTTCCAAGCATTGGTTAACTTAATTTGATTAGGCTGATAAACTAGAATCGTTCTAGAATCTAGATACATCTCTTCGGACTCCTGGCATTAGAATACTGGATAAGTTCGCTAGCTACCCTCATGACGAGTATAATTTTGAATCCGTCTATATGTAATCGTTGCTATCCGGAAGGGTTGAGGCACGGATTATATAAGTTACAGCTCGCAGCTTTTTGGGGGAGTAAATGCGATGCAAGCTGTTGCAGAACTGTGCTCTCGAAACATAAGCAAAATGACACTGGTAAGCACCTCACTCATTGCATTTTATACTCAAATTTGCTCAAAATAAAATTACTCCAAAAAAAAACATCCCAATCATACAGATGTTCACCTGAAAATGTACCTCACACGGACTGTATTGTCTCAAATCACTGATGACTCTCTGTTCTCAACAGATGTGGACTAACATCAGAGATTCAAAATCAAAGCTCCGATGTTTCCCTGATTTATTAAAGTTTCAATTTGTTACTCGGTTGGGCCCTGAACAGAACACCGTTTTCTTGGACAAACTCGGACAGCTTATTTACTATCAGCTTTATGGGACTCGTACATTTTTCATGAACAGCTCTCAATCAACCTATCACAATTGTCTAATTATTGCTTTTTTTAACTGAAAACGATGATCTAAGCTGTCGGTGATTTTATTGGGTGTCAATTGAAATTATTTACTTTTACTCGAGATGGCAATAATGAAGTTGAAAATTGGAACTTAACTAGATGGTTTTGGATTTTGGATCTTGGAAATTCATACATTGTTACCAGAAATTTACTAGGAAATTGATGTGATTTCTTGTTACTGGCGGATCCAGAACGGTACAAATTCAGTTTGGGAAGGGTGGGCCAAAGCCCAAGAAGTCGGACACAATTATAAAGCTCATCGGATGTGGCTTTACTGTGCATTAATAACTGATTTGAAATCAACTTTAAGAAGCTAAAGTTGCTTAGATTTTCTTTTAAAATCAATAAGTGTAGGTAGGTATTAATGTCCATCTGATTTCAGCGTTTTACGGGCATGACACCAATGGTCGACTGGATCCTCAAGCATCCCTGTCCCTGTCCCTGTCCCTGTCCCTGTCCCTGTCCCTGTCCCTGTCCCTGTCCCTGTCCCTGTCCCTGTCCCTGTCCCTGTCCCTGTCCCTGTCCCTGTCCCTGTCCCTGTCCCTGTCCCTGTCCCTGCCCCTGTCCCTGTCCCTGTCCCTGTCCCTGTCCCTGTCCCTGTCCCTGTCCTTGTCCTTGTCCTTGTCCCTGTCCCTGTCCCTGTCCCTGTTCCTGTCCCTGCCCCTGCCCCTGCCCATGTCCCTGTCCCTGCCTCCTCAAGCATAACCGAAGCACTTGCGTCTACGTCTATCACTATGAGAATGAATGAATGAATGAATGAATGAATGAATGAATGAATTAATACAGATTACTGATTTATAACGAACAATATTGGGAAGTTGCTTGTTTTTGTGCGTCCATAACTCAACCAACTTCTTATCAAGCACATTCAAATGTCGTAAGACTTGCAAAGTCCTAGATCATAACAAGAAATGCGTTGTTCTTCACTGTTCGATAAATAATTATTTGTGTGACATATTTACTGTTGAATCTCTCATCAGTAGTAAATCATCAGCCGGCAAGCATGGCTGCTTCATTAATTGAACTTGACAAAGGAATTTATTCTGCACATAATTTGCGATGGATGTGTCCTGCTTAGTTGAGCCAGTTCAAGCTGCCGTGTTGTGTCTCGTTCTACATCACCTGACATAGACGCCAGAGATGTTTTGGTGTAGTCCTGGGATCCTTTTTGTAATTTAAATGCGCATGATATCAATATGTTGTTGACCATGCTTCCTCACCAATAAACCATGCGAACTGTGAACACCACTCCAGAGTGCGGCTACTCGTTCCACCAGCCGCCTACCGAACTCAACCCAGTCCTCACAGTCTCTGCTACCATACCCTGCCGCAGATCGGGACGCTGTCATCGATTTCAGCCGGAGAGAGGGGTGTTTTATGACCGTGACATGCCAGCGCGGGGCCAGAGAGGGTGCTTCCCATTTGCTGATCTCTATACCATACTGTAGAACAGACAGACAACAGACAACTTCCGACACCAGCCAGCTGCACCCTGTCTGCGATGCGAAGTCCCTGCTGTACAGCTCCCCAGACATTGCAGCAACTAATGCAACTCCGGACTATATTTACCCCGATTCCCAGTGGTTTGAAAACACCTGTCATGACGTCACGAATTCTGACGGCCCGGCTATATGCGGTACACGATATACGGTCGTCTGATTTCCGATTCCATCAGCAGTGTGCCGTGCCCATCGGACGCTGCGTCCGCCGCCATCAACCGACTCTATCATTACTGTCCACAAATTTCCGCTTATGGAAATCACAAAGCGGCGCGTTCTCGCCGTTAAAGTCCAAGTTGCGTCGGGATTGAGATGTGGGGCGACAGGGAACGGCCGCTGAGTGGTGGCCGCCGGGCGGACTGGAGCGACGCCGGTCGTCGTCGGGTGACGGGTGTCTGTGAGTGTGACGGGGAGCCGAGTGGCTTCCGTTCGCTGCCGTCACGGGGCAGGGGTCACCGCGGACGGGGAGGGATCGGTGGGCTGGGTGGGAGTGGGTCTGGAGGGGTGACTGCGGGCAGACGGAGGTGTTGCGGTTGTCGTGCTGACTGGAGTGCAGCGATGGTGCCTCTGGGATTTTCATCGGCGGTGTTTCTTTTTGCTGACCTAAACTAGCCACAAATTCAACGGATTTGGACATTTAACCCTCGCCCTACGGGGGGCTGACAGGCCCCTCCTGAGGTTTTTCTTGAATAACTTTTCACATATACGGCGCATCTTGCTGAACTTTTCGGTAGCTGAGTTTACAACAATGATACGTATGCTGTACAAATTTAATTGAAATTGGTTAAATGGTTTGGGAGATAATCATGTTTCGATGACGTCATGCTGGTGAAAAAACGATACATATTTGAAAAATAGTAGCAAACAGAGTTTTAAAGGACATTGCAAACGCAATTCACCAAAGATAAAAAATGGCATGTTCTTTAAAATGGCAATCTCGGATTTGCAAAATTTTGGGTTTTTGATTCCTAAAATTTCAAAAAACTGATTTTTTTTGGGGAAAATTCCCACCAAATCAAAATTTTCAAAGATGTTACAAAAAAACGGAATATATGTGAGAGAACTGAGTATGGACAATACCCATACCAAATTTCAAAACAATATCTTTATTTTTGACTGAGTGATGGCTCCCAAGTGTAAGAAACTGATGACGTCATTTTTTAAATATCGTTTTTGACTTTTTAGACAAGATACGAACAAATATTTACCTTTTCTGTATTTCTGAGCCAAAACTGGTCTAGGAAAATGCCTTTTTATTTACATTTATCAATTTCTAATTTTGAGGTTTTATGAAGAGCAAAATTGCTGTTCTGGACGTGGTAAATTCGAGGTCATTCACTTGACCTGGAAGGTCATCCGTTGCCCTGAAACCTAAAAACCGCATACTGTTAGACTCGTCTCATGACAGGCAACATGTTGGTTCTTACTGCATTGCTCTAAGTTGCTTGGTTTGGAAGTTAACAGGGGGGCCTGTCAGGCCCCCCGTAGGGCGAAGGTGAAAAAAGCTCCCGTAGGGCGAGGGTTAAAAAGTATGAGATTATAGATAGTTTGGAATATTTTTTTTGCTCGAATTTAAAGGCTGACATATTTGAAAAGTTAATGGATTCGACTGCAGTCAGATAAGATCCAGTTGAAAGTCTTGAGAAAAGAAACTAGAGGTCAATAATAAATTAATCATTGGGAACACCATAAAACGGTTGTGGCACACCCACATACCTTTTTACCTCGTAACAAGCAAAACGGAAGAAGGATTTTTTAATGATTAAAGGAAACCACCCAATTTGCCAAATCGCTGTGAATGTGCTAATGAGGGGTATTCGTACCTGACAATGTTGAATATGGCATTGGTTTGGCTAAATTATCAAGATATACCACCAAAACAGCATTTTTTTTTTCCAAAGCAATATATTTCGAAAACATAGACTCGCATATTCAGTATAGATTGCGAGGAGTGGTGCGGATTTCAAAAGTGGCGCATGTTGTTACGACATTGTGTGCTTCGAAAGAAGATGTAAAAGACTCGGAACTTATGTAAAAATAATTATTAATAAAAGTAGTAAGTACAAATGTAATGATTATCCTATAATTGTTTACATAACTAGTATAATATTGTCAATGGCGAAGGGTTCGCTCGCTGGTCAAGTAACGCTGCTGTTCACACATGCTACCATATGAAGTTTTTCGACAAGGAGCCAAAATGTTCGACAACGCGCCGCATTGCAGGATAAAACATCAAATATATTTGGCAGGAGCGTCCTTACAACCAAACGGAGCATGCCGTCGATGATTTCCCGACATGGCCCCAAAGCTGCTATCTCAGTTTAACACCCCATTATAAAAGTTAATGATTTCCTTTAAAAGTGTGTTAGTGGTTGTCGATTAAAGAAAATATTATACCTCAGCCCAGTAAGCAAGGACGTAGGAACGTCACGAAAAGTGGGATGGGGAGGGGGGCAGTGGAACTGTGATCTCTTCTTGAGACAAGGCAAACCCCCCTTATGTAAGAATTATTTGCATATTTGAGCTCTTCTTGTCATGGCGAACCTTTCCCTATCTCAAATTGTCCTCATTTTGAGAAAACAAAACAAAAATGTTGTCCAAAAGTGGGGGTCATGGCCTCCCTCCCCCCCGGTACTTTTATGTCAGTGAGAAGCGTCATTCCACATGCAACGTGGCACTAGCAATAGCGAAAATCCATCTAGAGTTCGGAAAAAATATCTGGTCTCAAATAGTTTGTGCTCACCGATAATATCTAATATATAAATTGTATAATATATTGATCGTTCCAGGGTTCTACTTCTGTTTTTTTTTCACAGTTAAATCCTTACTCCTGGTTTGTATGTATTCAAATGATTGAGTCTTGCGATTGAGAATGCTCCTTTTGGGTTCGCCGATATAGCTGAACTGGGATACAAATATTCGACATTTAGTAAAAATCATGTAAACGTTATAACAATCATTTGACGAAGTAACATGTCCTGATCATTTGGTCTTCATTGTGGCTAACCATGCTCGAGATTCCAAGACGTTAGATGCGCCCATTCTTCCAAATAAGATGCTTTCTTATAATAACTTCTAATTGCTGAACGCCAATCAAGAAGTTCATCTTCATAGGACTCTGTGATATTACTCCCGACTCGGAGTCGGAGTCAGAACCTGATATTGGGGACGAAGCCGTTTTTATTTCGGTGGTTATGGATATGTAGGCTAGTCGGATTTGACATTCGACGTGCTAGTTGAAAACAAGATACCTTGAAGATGTATTCAGCTTTCCGTGTCATTTTGACCCAATAATACATATATTTTTTCCCGTTTCTGAGCCCGATTTAATACCACTCAGAAACCCTACGAATGCAAATCTATACAATTTTCAACAGACTTTGAGGCGAGCGAAATGTCCCGTTTCCTTGTGACCCACTACCTTGTCTGAGAATTGTCATCACGTTCTGCAACTGGCCGTCCGACGGGGACTCTCGGCAGCTCTGATGCCGTCGCCGACACTCAGCATGCCCGGTCCGTGCCGTGTCGGAGCCCTGCCGCCGTCTGCCACTCGGTTACGAGGCTCTAACCGACAGCCGCACCTCGGTTCCACGAAACTCCGCCCGGGTTATGAAGCAATAACCGTCTCCACCTCGGCCAAACTCCAACTTCAGATCTCAGAACGCCAATCTCCGCGGTGCATAAATCCGGAGAGCGTCTTCACCTCACCGAAAGTTCCGCATCTCGGCACAAAACCCACACACCTACAGTCCACAGTCACCCTGCAGCCCGCGCCTCTCCGGGGAGGGGCGGCCCCGGTGGCGGTGCGCCGGGATCCACACCAGTCCACGGCCGTTGTGAGCGGCGAGTGGTGAGTCGGTCGGCGGGCGGCGGCGACAGGCTCGCCCGGCACCCGCGCCGCCGCCGCCGCCGCCGCCGCCGCCGCCGCCCAGTCGAGTCGCCGCCGAGCCGGCCGTTTTCGGGTGATTTGCAGCTGCCAGCGCCGACGGCAGTGCAGTGGGAGCAGCACGGCGACCCAGTGACGGCAGGACGGCCCGACACGCCACACCGGCCACGCAGTGTCGGCACCGACAGGCTGACCCCACAGGTTCGCAGTCGGCTGGAAGAGGTGAGGTGGAGGACAGCCATTGTGGATCGTGGAACTCAGGGGACTTAGTGACGCTGTGCCTGGTTTGGAGTGCTGATCTGCTGACTTGATCTGACCTAACCAGGTCACAGGCAACGCTGACACGGCCACAGTGCTAACGCTGATCGTATCCACCACCACCAATCAGCCCATCGACCGACATCTGCCTGGGTGCGTCGGGCAACTTCATCGACATCGACGGCAGGTGAGAAACGACCCGACCTGTCACTCTGACACTGATCCGTCATCCGTCCGTCACCACCGACAGTCGGCATCACCCCGTCTACCCCCACCTCTACCCCCACTGCCGCCCCGCTGCCCCGCCAGCCGGCCAGGCCGCCGCCTGCTGGCCGTGCCTTCAGTACTGGTCGTGCCTGAAGCAGCCGTCAGGCGGCCGCTCGGCAGGGCTTTGATCTCTGCTTCCGGCAGCGGTGGCGTCATTCACAACTCTTTGAGCACCTCGCAAAACAGCCGTCGGTCCGTCCGTCGCAGTCGACACGCTGGTTTGATCGGCGGGGTGGGTTTCTGTGCGGCCGACGCGGCCCGGGAAAGCCGACACTGCTGCCCGGCGGCCGGCCTGCGGCTGCCTGGACCGACACCGGGGGCTGACACCGGGGGCTGACACCGGGGACTGACACCGGGGGCTGACACCGGGGGCTGACACCCGGGGCTGACAGCGGGGACTGCCACCGGGGGCTGACACAGGCTGGCACCGGGGGCTGACACCGGGGACTGACACCGGGGACTGACACCGGGGACTGACACCGGGAGCTGACACAGGCTGGCACCGGGGACTGACACCGGGGGCTGACACCGGGGACTGACACCGGGGACTGACACCGGGGGCTGACACCGGGGGCTGACACCGGGAGCCGACACCGGGGACTGACACCGGAGGCTGACACAGGCTGGCACCGGGGGCTGACACAGGTTGTCACCGGGGACTGACACTGGGGTAGTGACACGGGCTGACACGGCAGACTGACATGAGAGACTGACATGAGAAACTGACATGAGAGACTGACATGAGAGACTGATATGAGAGACTGACATGAGAGACTGACACGGGAGACTGACATGAGAGACTGACATGAGAGACTGACATGAGAGACTGACATGAGAGACTGACACTGGAGCACTGCCAATGGTTGCATGACATTGGAAAACTGACACGGAAAGACTGACACACCTGTCCGGTTTTCAGAGCCGTCGTCGGAGAAGAGGGGCCGAGGGCCCGGGCCGGAGCGACTCGTCTCAGAGCGAACATCGCAGGCCGACCCGACCTGACCCGACCCACCAATGCTGGATACGCAGATGGCCGAGCCGGTCAACAAACCGCGGTCCACAGACTTCTCGATAGCGGCTCTGATGGGCCGCGCCGAGCAAGGTACGGCGCCGGTCACGGCCTGTCATCATTGACAGGTGACGTCTGACTGCTCTTGTTGTGACAGATGGACTCCGGTCAGATATTTGATCTGTGTTGGTGCTCAGGCCTGCGGGCGCTGGAATGTTAGTGCGGCGATCTGATAGCTCAAAATGCGTTTTTTCTTCTTCTGTTGAGCTAACGTTAACTCGAATTGTTGCAGCCTTTTGTATATTGCTACACTCCTCTCCAACGTATGTAACTGAAATGTATCAAAGAAGATCGAAACATATGACATATGTCATATTTTTCAATAACACACCACAATATTGGATACCGGGTGAATGAAAATCGGCTCTGCTCACGTATTCCAGGCCCAAAAGAGTTTACCTTTCCTGCGAAACGATTGCCTTCGTAGAGAATCAAACACACGTTTCCCGGTTTCCCAGGTGGGCCAGTGCAGCCGGTGTGGGCTTGGCGCACTTTGCAAAGAATTCCTAACATGCCATGTTCCAAATCATGTAATCTTGCATCATTTGCGTAATTTTCAGCACTATTAGGCGTCAGTGATTTGCATTAAACAGATGATCCTTGCGGTCAAGACGATGCAAATATACTCGGGTGGGGTGTATTTACGAGGGGCTTAGGCTAAAACGGTCACGCCTATATAGTTAGTTATATACCGCGTACCATACATTTTCGCTCGGAGGTGTCCGTGGGGGGTCTAACGAGGGTAAATACGACCTGTCCGCGGCGCCTTATATACTGCCAGGTAGTGTAAGGCATCTACTCATCATGTAGCCGTCAAAATCCATCATGTACAGCATACATGCTAACATTTGCCTCTTAGAATCCCGTTTTCAATATTATGAGCGCTTTTGGGAGGTCTGGGGTGGGGGGGGGGGGATAAAATCGCAAGAGGTGTGGTCGTGTGCTTAATTAAGTTGCTAACTCCTCCTTAGCAGTCCCGCCACCAGCATAACCCCCGGGCTGAAGGGATCATGGCCAGTTCACAGGCAACACACGATAGAACAATCCTGATCGGGCTCATTAAGATGCGGTGCTCGGCTCGGCCGCGTCGGCAGCGGGCCACTGCAGCGGTGTCATGTAGCCTGCGGTGGCGCCCTGGTACCCGCCGTCCCCCCGACCACCACTGGATCAGCGTAATCAGATCAAACACCCACCCAACACGCGCGCGCGCGCCGTAATCCCATAAGTGCGGCGCGCTGCTGATCCCATCTCACAGGCGTTTACCTGTTTTACAAGCCTCGGCTACCGGTCGGCCATCTCGTGTTTGTGTGTGTGTGTGTGTGGGGGGGGGGGGGGGGGGGAGGTGGTGGTGTTATCAGGGCGATCGGCTGCTGGACCTCCGTCCCAGATCCAGATCCGGATATATATCCGCTATCCATCTCTCAGTCAGTCTGGCAGTCCGCGCCGGTCCGCGACTTCCACGTCGTAATGACTCTGTTCACACGGCGTAATGGCTCTGAGCTCCTGTCAAACCTTAGCACTGTGTAGTATAACACTATAACTACGGGTAACTACGGGATCCGCCGGTCGAGTGTCAGGGTAGCGTCTAGCTAGCGGGCTAGGTCATCTTAACTAGCGTACGCCAATGCCCGGGTATGTCGGTTGTGCCAGATTTGGTCCTTTTCATGTCAGTTCAGTTCCAGATAGAGACAACTATTCATATGCCGGGTGGATTCATATATTTATACATCTTCTACCAAGAGTCCTATACGTGTAGTGGGGCCACTGCCCGCCATGATCTTATCTGTGTTCACCAAACTTGATCGGGTTTTGGCGTACATCGCGTTGTTAGATGAGGTCCACTCCATGCTTTGGTTATTGCAGCTTTGGTCAGATTTCGTGGCATATTCTAAGCAAACAAGTTTTCCCTAGCCTCCACTCACCTGGCATCACCATGTGCCCCTGACACATGTTTTACATCATTCCATTCATGATTCAGTCCGTGCAGAATCTCCGCTCAGTACTCCCAGTTTCAATTTCTGGCGCAGTACCTACACTCAGCTCGTCAGCCGATCGGAGCTTCCCACTCGGCTATCTGCCCCATCTGTCGATTTTGCGGCATTTTCCTGGTAGCGTTTGACTCATAGGCGTAAGAACAGGGGGCCAGGGAGGCCATGGTCTCTTCACTTTTCAGCAATTTTGGCTAAAATCTTGTCTTTTGATTGGTGAGGAAAATGTTTGATGGCAAAAGGTTCGCCAAGGCGAGAAGAGCCCAACTCTGCAAATACATTTTGCATAGGGGTTTGGGTTTCATAAGGTCAAGACGAGATACAAGTTTATCTGCTCCCCTCCCCACACTTTTCGTGACGTTCCTACATCCCTGATTTGACTTTATCCATGTTTGGTGCTAACATAACAAAAACGAGGCATGTCTGCATTAACTATGTAATATATTTCTCCACAGGGGCGTGGGAACTACTTTGAAGTTGGGGGGGGGGACTTTTTGGCAATACTACGGCAAAAAAAATAAAGACTGAAGAGAAGTAACGTGTACCGCTCTTTTCCATACCCAATGCTGCTTATTGCCAATAGTATGTCACATATTTAAGGAAATGTGTATCAATATCATATAAGGAAATGGGTCGCCTAACAAGCAAAACAAAACTATAAAATAGCTGGTAAACATGAAGAAGGAGGGACACTGGTACTAGGTAACTAGGGTCACTAAAAGTCTGAGAAGCGGAATTGGAGCTTTTTCATCGTGCCTGAATCGAAAACCGGCGGGCTTGACTGACTCACAAACCTGAGGTAGCTGGTTAGGTGATGTGCCGGGCTCGCACCAAGTTGATCATGACAAAATCATGTATTTTGCATACATTTGGTACGAGTAACATACTTGGCTTCAACCGAGTTATGGTATGCCGTGTTTTACGGTGTTATGGTTAATGCTTCGGGTACATTTTTATGAATTTATCGTTATACTGTCGTACCTACTCAAACAAATTCTGGCAAACCAATGCATTAGAACAAACGCATTTTCAGATAAAAATGTTTATCTACTTATATATAAGTTAGTTAGTTATTTTGCTTGTTAGTTAACTGTTGCCGAATTAAGGTCCATTAACACACGCACTACCGGGGGTTCGCGCCACCACGAACTGCCGGGAGGGTGATTTCCGCCACTCCCCCCTAAGATCTAAAAAAGAACACGCAATGTAGCGACAAGCGGAAAACAGACAGCGACAGACAAGAGAAGATGATGAAGCGGAAGACAGAAGATAGCTCGAGACAATGTCT
>JAXIVJ010014186.1:0-2500 GCA_036785665.1 Chirona hameri | reverse complement strand
TGGGTTTTAAAGGGACTATCCCACCTTAACATTATATTGGAGTTGAGATAGCCATTTTGATGGCTTAGCATTTAAATTAAGTATGGTAGCAGTTAAAACAACCACAATGATCTAATCAAAAAGATATTAGAGTTTGATTTTTACATCTGTAAAAAATAAGGCCCATGTGTATTTGAATAGGGCCTCTAAACCGACAGCATCGTCTCTTTACCCAACTGGTAATGATAGTCGACTTGTTTTAAGGTCAGCCTTGGAATATTTTCGTCTTTCATTTCTCGATCCCCGGGTGGTTCGCAATCTAAGCCAATGATTGAGGTAGACACCGGGTGGTTCGCTTTTCGCTTTCGCTTTTTCTACGCAATAAATTTCGACAAAAAATTGTGCCATACATTTGGCAGCACAAAGGATTTCCCTGTTATTAAAAAAAATCATATGACGTCACCAACCCAACTTTCCGCTTAAAACTAAAAGTTGAATATCTTCCAAGATAAGCATTTTTGTCGGAAAAAAATCACGAACATGTTCAGCTAACCTCGCCTGACATGTAGACATACAATTAAGTGTGATTCGACAACTTCCACAAAGGTGGAACAGTCCCTTTAACACCTAATATTAGGGAGGCATTTCCAATATTGTGATATGAGTTTAGTGGTCAGATTATACCAGTGCATGATGTTTCTGGGGTGGAATTATGCTGAAATAATGATCTGGCGATATAATCTGCTCATGTTTTACCTTAGACGCTTTTTCTAAAACATTGGGTGTTCATTTCAGGGATATAGGAACGACAGGAAAGTGTGTGGGAGGGGGAGGGGGGGGGGGGGAGTGGAACTTTAATCTCGTCTTAAGAGAAACTCAGCCCCCTATGCAAGATATCTTGGCTGATTTGTGCTCTTCTCGTCATGGCGAATCTTTAGCCATAAAACAAATCATCGCCAAGCAAAATCAAATATTTTAGCGGAAAAATGGCCGAAAAGTGAGGGGGCCATCCCCCGGCACCCTGTTCCTACGCCTATCCTGGTTAATTTGGTCCAGGTAAACAAGATACATTGTCGTCTATTTTTTTCCGCAAGTAGAACAAGTTTATCATAATAAAATCAGTAAGGCGCCGTAGTTGGCGATGAACGAGCGAGCGCAAAGGAAATGTATGGTGAATTTCAACTCGATCGGGCAAGTAGTTTCTGAGATACCAAAAATGGTGCGCATGTGCGCACGTGCAGAGGCACCCCAACCCTACTTGAGGGAAAGTGGCGGCTGAGAAGTCCCTAACCACACACCAAAATTGAGAGGTCCCTAACCACACACCAAATTTGAACACAATCGGCTCAGCCGTTCCTGAGATATAGCAAAGGGGTGTGCATGTGCACACGGGCAGAGGCACCTCACCCCACTCCTTACTTGCGGGAAAGCGGTGGCTGAGGGGTCCCTAACCACACACCAAATTTGCCCACAATTGGCCCAGCCGTTGCGGAGTTTTTGCGAGAAAACACTTTTCAACACCCCTAACGCGGCACGCGCCACGCGCAGTGGTAGTCATCCACGTGAGTCGTCTCTGGTCTCAAACAGGGTAGGGTGGATACTGTATAGGGCTACACAGCAAAGAAGCCCGCTTGTCAATCGGACGAGCGGTTGCAGAGATATGAGCTTCTCAAAAGCGTCGCCACAGGCCGGGCCGGGCCGGGCCGCGCATATTCCTATTTTTCCCCTACACCACGGACGGACGAGCGCGCGCGAAGTCACTCGTAACTAACCCTCGCCCTACGGGGGAGGGCGCCTGACAGGCCCCCTGATGTTTTTCTTGCATAACTTTTTATACATAAGGCGCGTCTTGTTGAAATTTTCGGTAGTTGAGTTTACAACAAACATACATATGCTGTAAAAATGTAATTGAAATTGGTGTCGTAGTTTGGGAGATAATCATGTTTTGATGACGTCATGTTGGTGGAAAAACGATAAATATTTGAAAAATGGTAGAAAACAGAGTTTTAAAGGAAATTGTAAACGCAATTCATGCAAGATACAAAATAGCATTTGCTTTAAAATGGCAATCTCGGATTTTCAAAATGCTGGGTTTTTAACCCCTAAAATAAAATAAAAATGTTTTTTTTGGGAAAAAAATCCCATACAAAATCAACATTTTCAAAGAGATTAGACAAACCGGAATATTTGTGAGAGAATTGAGTATGGACAATACCCATACCAAATTTCAAAGCAATATCTTCATTTTTGACTGAGTGATGGCTCCCTAAGTGTAAGAAACTGATGACGTCATTTTTTAAATAACTTTTTTGACTTTTTTTTGACAAGATACGAACAAATAATTACCTTTTCCGTATTTTTGAGCCAAAACTGGTCTAGGAACATATCTTTTTATTTACATTTATCAATTTATGATTTTGAGATTTTCTGAAGAGCAAAATCGCTGTTCTGGACGTGGTAAATCCGAGGTCATTCACTTGACCTGGAAGGTCATCCGTTGACCTGAAACCTTAAAATCGCA
>JAXIVJ010014185.1:0-35094 GCA_036785665.1 Chirona hameri | reverse complement strand
TCCTCGGAATTTCTATTTAGGTCACCCAAGGTCACCCATAAAGGTCAAACTATCAAAATCAATCAAAATCGACTTTATGTACCTTTTTACGGACAAACGGTGCTTTGCACGGCTTTTTAAATAACACCATTCGAAAGAGCGCCTCAAAATTAAGGTGGGGTTTTCCTCGGAATTTCGATTAAGGTCACCCAAGGTCACCCATCAAGGTCAAACTATCAAAATCAATCAAAATCGACTTTATGTCCCTTTTTACAGATAAACGGTGCTTTGCACGGCTTTTTAAATGGCACCATTCGAAACAGCGCCTCAAAATGAAGGTGGGGTTTTCCTCGGAATCTCGATTAAGGTCACCCAAGGTCACCCATCAAGGTCAAACTATCAAAATCAACCAAAATCGACCTTATGTCCCTTTTTACGGACAAACGATGCTTTGCACGTTTTTTTTTTAAATGACAACATTCGAAAGAGCGCCTCAAAATAAAGGTGGGGTTTTCCTCGGAATTTCGATTTAGGTCACCCAAGGTCACCCATAAAGATCAAACTATCAAAATCAATCAAAATCGACTTTATGTACCATTTTACGGACAAACGGTGCTTTGCACGGGTTTTTAAATGGCACCATTCGAAAGAGCGCCTCAAAATGAAGGTGGGGTTTTCTTCGGAATTTCGATTAAGGTCACCCAAGGTCACCCATCAAGGTCAAACTATCAAAATAAACAAAAATCGACCTTATGTACCTTTTTACGGACGAACGGTGCTTTGCACGTTTTTTTTAATGACACCATTCGAAAGATCGCCTCAAAATGAAGGTGGGGTTTTCCTCGGAATTTCGACTTAGGTCACCCAAGGTCACCCATAAAGGTCAAACTATCGAAATCAATCAAAATCGACTTTATGTACCTTGTTACGGACAAACGGTGCTTTGCACGGCTTTTTAAATGGCACCATTCGAAAGAGCGCCTCAAAATGAAGGTGGAGTTTTCCTCGGAATTTCGATTAAGGTCACCCAAGGTCACCCATCAAGGTCAAACTATCAAAATAAACCAAAATCGACCTTATGTACCTTTTTACGGACAAACGGTGCTTTGCACGTTTCTTTAAATGACACCATTCGAAAGAGCGTCTCAAAATGAAGGTGGGGTTTTTCTCGGAATTTCGATTTAGGTCACCCAAGGTCACCCATCAAGGTCAAACTATCAAAATCAACCAAAATCGACCTTATGTACCTTTTTACGGACAAACGGTGCTTTGCACGTTTTTTTTTAAATGACACCATTCGAAAGAGCGCCTCAAAATGAAGATGGGGTTTTCCTCGGAATTTCGATTTAGGTCACCCAAGGTCACCCATAAAGGTCAAACTATCAAAATCAATCAAAATCGACTTTATGTACCCTTTTACGGACAAACGGTGCTCTACACGGTTTTTTAAATGGCACCATTCGAAAGTGCGCTTCAAAATGAAGGTGGGGTTTCCCTCGGAATTTCGATTTCGGTCACTCAAGGTCACCCATCAAGGTCAAACTATCAAAATCAACCAAAATAGACCTTATGTACCTTTTTACGGACAAACGGTGCTTTGCACGTTTTTTAATGACACCATTCGAAAGAGCGCCTCAAAATGAAGATGGGGTTTTCCTCGGAATTTCGATTTAGGTCACCCAAGGTCACCCATAAAGGTCAAACTATCAAAATCAATCAAAATCGACTTTATGTACCTTTTTACGGATAAACGGTGCTTTGCACGGCTTTTAAATGGCACCATTCGAAAGAGCGCCTCAAAATGAAGGTGAAGGTTCCTCAAAATGGAGGCGCTCTTTCGAATGGTGTCATTTTATATAAAAAAACGTGCAAAGCACCGTTTGTCCGTAAAAAGGTACATAAGTTCGATTTTGATAGTTTGACCTTGATGGGTGACCTTAATCGAAATTCCGAGGAGAACCCCACCTTCATTTTGAGGCGCTCCTTCGAATGGTGCCATTTAAAAAGCCGTGCAAAGCACCGTTTGTCCGTAAAAAGGTACATAAAGTCGATTTTGATTGATGTTGATAGTTTGACCTTTATGGGTGACCTTGGGTGACCTAAATCGAAATTCAGAGGAAAATTCCATCTTCATTTTGAGGCGCTCTTTCGAATGGTGTCATTAAAAAACGTGCAAAGCACCGTTTGTCCGTAAAAAGAACATATGATCGATTTTGGTTGATTTTGATAGTTTGACCTTGATGGGTGACCTTGGGTGACCTTAATCGAAATTCCGAGGAAAACCCCATCTCCATTTTGAGGCGCTCTTTCGAATGGTGCCATTTAAAAAGCCGTGCAAAGCACCGTTTGTCCGTAAAAAGGTACATAAAGTTGATTTTGATTGATTTTGATAGTTTTACCTTTTTGGGTGACCTTGGATGACCTAAATCGAAATTCCGAGGAAAAACCCACCTTCATTTTGAGGCGCTCTTTCGAATGGTGTCATTTAAAAAACGTGCAAAGCACCGTGTGTCCGTAAAAAGGTACATAAGGTCGATTTTGGTTGATTTTGATAGTTTGACCTTGATGGGTGACCTTGGGTGACCTTAATCGAAATTCCGAGGAAAGCCCCACCTTCATTTTGGGGCGCTCTTTCGAATGGTTGCCATTGCGAGGCCGTGCGGTGTACCGTTTGTCCGTAAAAAGGTACATAAGGGTACACAACCTTCTTTACGCATTTGGCCTTGACCTATGACCTTGGCATTACAAATAACATCAGATTCGTGACCCTCGTATGCGACTTGACCTACATGCGTATTTTAGGCGAAAAATTCGGCCGTTGCAAATTTCAGTTTTGTTGGCTGTTGGCTAACATCGCGGACATGGGCGCAGGGGTCTACGGCGAGGGCAAAAGCAGCAGGTCCGAGGGGATCACCCTGCTGGACGCCGCTGGAGGAAGACAGCGTCTGGTCACCAATATGTAGGGGTGTCGAAAGGTAGTAGGCTTGGCGTGCCATCGGGTAAACCTCTGGGCAGCGTTCGTGAATCCTGGCCAAGATGACGTCACGACGAATGGTATTGAACGCGTTCCGCACGTCAACCTTGACCAGGACTCGCGGAGTGCTATGGCTGGTGACGTCGGCGTCGATGTATTCGCGCACTGCGTGTACTGCGGCTTCGCAGCCCAGCGGGGTGCCTACTCCGAGCTGGGTGGGGCGCTCCGCTTAATTTGGGCGTTACATTCCTTACTGTTCTACTCGTTGTTCTATTACCCTCAGGGGTGTGTCATCCCGGGATTTCCCATGCATCGGCTGCCGAGCGGCTCATGAATAGCGTGACGTCACTGGTGCTGTGGTCCAGTCGTGGCCAGTCCCGTCGCAGTAGCTGCGCTTTCGAGCGTTTTGCTGCCTTTTGACGGGTGTTGACGAGAGCGACAATTTGAAGTTGTCGCCGTTAGATAAGTAAGTTATGTTGCAAGTCTATATTTATATATTTTTTTTAAAGTTTGTTTTTAGCATATCTTGGACATTAAGCCGAAACAATGCCATTTGCAACATTTCCAGGTGCAACTCAGACTGGTTATTGATTCAACTTTTTTGGAACGATTCAATCACGATTCATTTTGGAATCTGAATGATTCAATCACCGTTCGATTCACGGATACAATTTTGAGAATTGATTCCTTCCGATTCAAAGAATCAAAACAAATATTTGAATCGATTCACGTTTGATTCAACATTTAAATATCTGAGATGAATTTATGTCAAATCAATAAAAATGGAAACATGCATATATATGATCATTAAAACATTGTTACCGCAATAGTATTTCAGTATACATGAATGTAGCCACCGGGACTGCATGTATTTACACAATTTACCAGTGTACTTTAATCGTTAAATCTTTTGATTCAATCAGCCTTGATTTGATGCGAGTTTTGATTCAATCACGATTCAGGAATCAAAAGATCTGGTGGTGTATCAATTATGTTTTGATTCAGTTAATTTTGATTGCACGATTCCAATCGATTCAATCAGTGTCGAATCAATAACCAGTCTGGGTACAACATATGGCCGTCTCACCCCTCAGCCAGACTAGAGAAGCGTATGACGGTCTCGCCCCTCAGCCAGACCGGGGCAGCGTACGGCCGTCTCGCCGTTCGGCCGGGCCGGGGCAGCGTATGTCCGTCTCGCCCCTCAGCCAGACCAGGGCAGCGTATGGCCGTCTCCTCCCTCAGCCGGACCGGGGCCGAGGGAGGGTATGGCCGTCCCATCCCTCAGTCGGACCGGGGCAGCGTTCGGCCGTCTCACCCTCAGCAGGACCGGGGCAGTGTACGGTCATCTCGCCCCTCAGCCGGACCGGTGCAGCATATGACCGTCTCGCCCCTCAGCCAGACCTGGGCAGCTTGTGGCCGTCTCGCCCCTCAGCCGGACCGGTGCAGCGTATGCCTGTCTCGCCCCTCAGCCAGACCGGAGCAGCGTATGGCCGTCTCACCCCTCAGCCGGACCGGGGCAGTAAACGGCCGTCTCACCCCTCAGCCGGACCGGGGCAGTAAACGGCCGTCTCGATCATCAGCCGGACCGGGGCAGCGTACGGCCGTCTCGCTCCTCAGCCGGACCGGGGCAGCGTGTGGCCGTCTCGCCCCTCAGCCAGACCGGGGCAGCGTGTGGCCGTCTCGCCCCATAGTCGGACCGGTCCAGTGTATAGCCGTTTCACCATTCAGCCAGACCGGTACAGAGTATGGCCGTCTCGCCCTTCAGCCAGACCGGGGCAGCGTATAGCCGTTTCACCCTTCAGCCAGACCGGGGCAGCGTATGGCCATCTCGCCCCTCAGTCAGACCGGTGCAGCGTATGGCCGTCTAGCCCCTCAGCCATACCGGGGAAGCGTATGGCCGTCCCCCCCCCCCCCCCCCTCAGCCGGACCGGGGCAGCGTACGGCCGTCTCATCCCTCAGTCAGACCGGTGCAGTGTATGGCCGTCTCGCCAGTTGCACATCACACAGACCGGGGCAGCGTATGGCCGTCTCCCCCTCAGCATGAATTAAGGGAGGGATAATTATCCTCGGTAAACGTAATCTTAAATAGGATCGTACCTTAGGCGCAACTATCCGTATCCCGTTCGAAATATTCGCGCAGCACCGAGCCGCGTGTGGCGACATCCGAGTCGGACCACAGCACCAGAGACGTCACGCTAATGTTTGGCGATTGGGGCACTAAAATCCCCGGATGACTCCACCTCTCTTATACGGCCTTGTATTACCTGGTATTACCCTGCAGCCCCAGTCAATTTGCCTGGCAATACTTGAGCCATGACGTCACCAATTCTACAGCGAGCCGGCCTTAGCATGGTGGCGTATGGGAAAATAGGTGGTATTCGGGTTGCAATTTCAAGCATTTCTAAAATAGTTTGTTTAGCAGATGATACATAAATATTCTGCCAAAGGCCTTCCCTATTCATATCTGGGGTTGTTTTGGCAAAATTGAGTCAAATTTTGCCCAACAAATTGTTTTATGGAACCCTGCACGCCTTCCAATAGGAGTCACTTTCAGCTTATCTGACGGTAATAAGCGTCAGATTCGCCTTTATTGACGGTGCATCAATACCACCAATCAGCGCACCCGCGGAAGTGGAGGTGCCATGCAGGCTTTTGTTACCATGGCAACCACCGCGACTCAACTAATCCAACAACTGGCAAACATGGTTGATTTCTTAGTATGAACTATAATGTTTGAAATATATGAAATATATATAAAATATGTCGGCCTCACTATTATGCAACAATTCAAATAAAATGGAAATTTAGTTCTGTTATTATTTCACTCTTTGAATTCAGTACGCCAGAATTTGTCTGTTTTTGTAAGAATATAATTGATACATTTTGATGCACTGGGAGTATACTAAAAACATGTGGTATACAACCTAGGATCTAGTGTGGAATTGGTGACATAACAACGATCCATGCTGTTGTTCTATAGCCCTGTCTAGTTATCTAGTTTGTCTAGTTATCCTGCTATAGCCTTGACCCTGCCAAGGCCCTATAACGACCCTGCTATCGCCTTGCTGTGTACCCAAGGCCGTATAAGAGTGTGTACCAGCGGGGCGCCGAGTTGTGACGTCACGCGAAAATCCCGTTCAGCAGGCTACGGCTAAACTTTTTCTCGGATTTTAGCTCGTCGTCGCAGTAGAGCTGCAAGTTTAGGGGTCACACAGACCACCGAGTGGCAGTATTCGACGCCCTGAATACCACTGTTGAATGCTGATTATATATAATTATATATTATATATATATTTGTGATTGTATATAGTTATAGTAAGTAATATAGTAATGATGTGACTAACTTTGCGACTGCTACACTCTTATAATTCGATTAAATGCATTCGTTTAAATACTGCCTGTATCACAGTCACCGTAGCCTGTATTTGGATTCAGTCCATCTGAATACACTTACTGCTGCACTGGAAGTCCTTCCACCCATCGCCACGTCCAGAAAAAAAAAATATGATTAGGATTGCGCCAGATTAATATTTTATGTAAGCACATGTTCAATCTCGCATTAGCCGATACAACCAATACAATTTTCTGCTTAAAATGATGCTGCTTTCCCGCAAAAGTTTCTGTGGTTTGCTTTCCATGAATAATGCATTGAATTCAGATAATTTAACTGTTGCCGTATATTCCTATCATGTGTTAGCAAGAGCGCATCGGTATAGCTACTGTATTAGCCTCTGACTACTGTATTGGCCGTTTTAGCCTCAGACGAGGGGCCGTAATAGCCATGAGCTTATCGTGGATGGCCTTAATATGTCTATGTCTATGTCTACTGTTTCTACGAAAGCAGCCGGGGCAGCGGCACGTGCTGCCGTGCTCTGATCGGTCTGACCGTGAGGACCGGTCTCTGACCTCACGGCGCTCTGCCCGTGAGGGAGGGAGGGGGAGGCTGGAGGGGAGAACGGGAAGGAGGGTATTACGGAACGAACCATTAAAGATGAACATTATACCTATTTTACAAATCACAGGCGACACTCATTCAAATCCAATTTATGACGGACAATACTTTGTCGGGATTCGAGAATCTCGCATTCGTCAAGGTTGTGATAATTAAGTTATTTCGGGATCGGGATTCGGTCGATAAAGGGCAATGCCCGAATATAGCCGAAACAATTTTGGCTTTTAATTAATTTGTCGAATAATTTGAGGATAAAGTATGTTAATATTGATAATGAAGTTAATTTAAATGGACCCAAAACGAGATTGCAAAATCACAGATCATTTAGGTTCTGTTTTTTTTAATCTGGCGTTATGATGACAATATGTAGTAACACATATGTAGTAAAGCTGAACCAGAGAAGTGGAGTTCGGATCCTGTTCACGGACCCTGCGGTTGGCTGCGGTTCGGCGGTCAGCAGTCGTCGGCAGCCGGTGGGGTGCGGTTGGCACGGAGAACCGCAGGATGAAATGTCCGTGTGTTCAAGAGACGCCGCATGATGAAATGGGCGGAGGTCGAGCCTGCTGGAAACCGCCGAGCCGCAGGTGGTCGTGAACAGGCCTCCGATGAAGGCAGTGTCCGACATAACTATATCCTCGTCAAGACTCAAGGTTACCGTCCATTGCCTCTGCAAGTGTTTCTCTGGCTATGCCATATATTTCTGAGACGTTTCAAGAAGAGGTAGAAACATGGAACCATAACTTTACGCCTCTGCTGGCAGCCCGATTAGTAACATTACAAGCAAACATTCAAAACAAGCTATCACAAGTCACAACTGATCAGGGTCAGCTCGCTGAGCACCTGAGGCCGTAGCGCGGCAGGCGAGGCGCAAGCGTCTCCACAAACGGCTCGAGCGCGGTCGACGAGTCAGCGGCAGCTCGGCCCAGCACGTGCAGCACGGCCGCGCTCAGCGACGCGTCATCAGCCAGCTCTGCCAGCGGCGGCAGCAACCGCTCCAGCTGGGCCGACACCATGCTGGCCGGCAGCGCCGCCAGCTGGCCGCCCAGCGCGAGCAGGTGGCGCCGCCGGGCGGAAGCCAGCGCCCCCTCGGCGCTGAAGCCGGCTGCCAGCTGGTCGTAGCTGACGGTTAAGAGCCACTGCCGGTGCAGCAGGCGCATGGTGCAGTGGTTCTCGAGCCGCAGCAGCGCGACCTCCGACAGCAGGTCCTCGAAGGCGGCGACGGCAGCGTCTCCGGCCGTCTCATCTGCCAGCCAGTCCACCAGCCAGCGCACGAAGTAGGCCGCCTGGCCGTGGTCGCGCAGCACCAGACGCTTGGCCAGCGCGCCCCAGAGCACCACCATAGCCGCCGCCTCCGCCTCCGCCTCGGCGCCCCCGCCCTCCCGTGCGCCCGTCTTGGTGAGCCTCTTGAGCAGATGGTCGGTCTCGGCATCGGGCTGTTTATTGAACACGACGGCCAGCGTCTTGACAGAGCGCGCCGCCGTCAACGGGTGCCGCTTCTTCAGCGCCAGCTTGGCGAGCATCACGGTGACGATGTCCTGCTGCGGCACAGCCACGCTAGGTCAGGCCAGCAGCGCCGTCAGCTGCGTGAGCTGCCACGGCGATTGTTTAGATGACTCCTTTGTTTGTATTCTCTTGCACCCCCAACAGGACATTTGCACCCAGTGGTGTACACATAAATTCACAAAGGACCAGGTCATTGCCTAATGCCTTGAGGGGCCCCACCCAATCGACAGACACCACCAATATTGGTGGCCTGCGAAATTAACTAACACAGAGTGGCGCTGTGGCACCGTCATTGGTCAGAGGGGCGCCAACATTGCATGGCCACCAGTATGCAAAATGTGGCAGGAACATCAACAAGATATTTGGGGCAACCCAAATCCTGCCCCTAATGGGACAGCAAGCTGCCCCATTTGGGGCAGGATTTTTTTCTTTTTTTCCAGACGAGGAAATTTCGACCGGGGGTACAGTCGGTCATAATCACGATCTTGTTTTATCTAGTGTGGACCAGTAAATTGTTACTTCTGCCCCAAAAGTCAAAACCTGTCCAAAATGCCCAAAGCTGCCCCTAAATTTACAATTCTGCCCCTAAATTTAAAAGCTGCCCCCAAATTTCCAAACCTGCCCCAATTTTGATGTGCTGGTGCCAACCCTGCCCCGACGAGAACTCGTCGAAACTTGCCACGTTTTGCATACTGGCATCAGGCATGGCCATGGGCGCCACAGGTCCAGAGGACCAGGTCATGACCTGCACAACCTAATATTTAGTATGCTACTGTTTGCACCCATTTACAGGAGGGTTCCTTCTCCTCCCATGGCTATGGCAATTTGCAGAAACCCAACCTGACTTAGCCAGTCAGGGGAAGTGGTCTGAAGAGCAGGTGGCATGCTCTGTTTGCATGTTTGCAAACTTCTTGCCCCGCCACTGGCAGTTTCATATGGTGCCAAACTCCAAAGTATGTAAAATATGACAGTAATGGTTGTTTTCCATACCTATAGTCTATTATTTCTCAATCTGACAATACCTATTAACAAACTTTAACTGAGCATTCATTGAATTGTGAACTCAAAATTGACCATCACAACACGGACTTTGAAGCCACATAAAAGATGGTACCTCAAAAGTTGTCGAATAAATCATGCATCATTTAAAAGCCCGTTAAATTTGTATTTCATTGTAACATTTTCAAGCCACGACAATGTTTCGTAAACGCATATTAAATCACAGTACCCTCTCACATCTGAGCCTCACACCTCCTACCTACTCGGTCAAAAAACAAACATGGCAAAAAATAACTCGGGTGTGACCACTGGCAATGATCTCTACGATACGCGTGCAGTGTTATCGGCACTGTCAACCAATCAGCAATGACTTAACCCGGCGCTGATTGGTCAATGGTCCAGATCACGCTGTGTGCACTGCTCAGAAACATCGCCGTAGGTCTCAATACGGCAAACTGAAAAATCGTCTATCTTTTAAGTTAATTTGAGAAAAACGCTTACTAATGTTTTCAAATTTTTGCACTACATATTAAAGCTTATGAAATTTTACACTTTTACTATTTTTTTCCAGCCACGACACTCCCTGGTTTTACCAAAAGCTCTGCAACCCAGCATACTTACACATAGCACCCTTGGCTTTGCAAGCCAATAGATAAAACTGCTTAGTAATTTTTCGAATAATGTATGAATCACTTAAAAGCCAGTTAAATTCTAAGTCAGATGTGTTTTTTTCCAGCCACGACACCTCTTCGTTTTTGAACAAACAATGCTTTAATCACAATAAGTCTTTCTTTAGGTTTGTGTTGCCCCTTGGTAAATCGATTTTATGTCTTTTTACTTGTTATTTTAGCAAATAATTAACGTGTTTAGATTTATTCTTCATTTACCATTGCATATATACATTCAAATTTCTGCCCAAAACTTTTTTAATTTTCACATTGCAGTCATTTGAAAGAGCCACCACGCTGCATTTTTTTTAAAAATAAGAATTCAAATTCCAATCGCTTTATTTTGTGTATATTATTTTATAATATGAATGTAACACTTAAGTTGTTTTGATATCCATAATTTACTTATTTTTTTTAGCTTGCAAATACCAGCTGAAAAAAGTGATACACATAGGCCTGTGTTGAAGGCCGGCACTCGGCGCTACCTAGTATTCTAAGTACCTCTAAGTACCGTGGTGTGTACCAACCCCCCTTCAAATGCCACGTGACCATAACGGGGCGGAGCATGACCATATATGGCAGGTCCAAAGGTTGATTTCTTTTTGGCGCACTTCGGCTATTGTTTTGCCGCACTATTATTTTGCCGGTGTAGGGGTGTAGGTATTGATCACGTGATACATTTATTATTGCTAAACAGTCAACTCCTCGTATTAATTTATTACTGACCAATCTATCAATATTGGTCAGCAATAAATTAATATGAGGAGTTGACTTTATATATGTCAATATGAATGTTAACAATTTCGTATTGCATCAGCTGAAGGCGGGCTTGGTAACATGATAAATGCAGCCATGTTTTGTTTGTATTGAATAGGGAGGGTCTAAAAAACTGTCCAGATTAGCAGGCAAGCCCATGCTCCGAAACTACTGGACCGATCTGAGTGATTTGTTTCACCATTCAATTGGAACTGGTCGGAATGGGTGCCGTTTGCGTTTTATATACTTAAGTCTAATCTAAATGAACCAAATTGGATACAAACCTGTAGTTCAATTTTTCAGGCAAGCCTATGCTCCGAGGCTATGGGACCGATCTGCGTGATTTCTGCACCATTCGATGCGGCATGGTGCAAAACGGTGCCGTATTGCGTTTTTTACAGATTGGTTCACTTTAAGTGGACCAAATTGGACCAAAACCACCAAAAACCGTTGCAGGCAAGCCCATGTTCCGAGGCTATGGAACCGATCTGAATGATTTTTTCACCATTCGATCCGGCGTGGTCCAAAACGATGCCCTCTTGCGTTTTATACAGATTGGTTCACTCTAAGTAGACACAATTGGGCCAAAACCACCAAAAACCGTTGCAGGCAAGCCCATGCTCCGAGGCTATTGAACCGATCTGCATTATTTTGTCCACATTCAGTCCGACGTGGTCCAAAATGATACCTTTTTGCGTTTTATCCAGATTGGTTCATTCTAAGTAGACCAAATTGGACCAAAAACCACCGAAACCAGTTGCAGGCAAACCCATACTACGTGGCTATATAACCGATCTGCATGATTTCTTCACCTTTCGATCCGGCGTGATCCAAAACGGTGCCGTTTTGCGTTTTATACAGATTGGCTTACTCTAAGTGGACCAAATTGGACAAAAACCATCAACAACTGCTGCAGGCAAGCCCATGCTCCGAGGCTATGGGACTGATCTGCGTGATTTCTTCATCATTCGATTCGGCGTGGTCCAAAACGGTGCCTTTTTGCGTTTTATACAGATTGGTTTACTATAAGTGGACCAAATTGGACAAAAACCACCAACAACTGTTGAAGGCAAGCCCATGTTCCGATGCTATGGGACTGATTTGCGTAATTTCTTCACCATTCGATCCGGCGTGGTCCAGAACGGTGCCGTTTTGCGTTTTATCCAGATTGGTTCACTCTAAGTGGACCAGATTAGGTCAAAACCACCAAAAACCGTTGCCATTGGTATGGAGCTGTCCGCTCCGGAGCCATGCTACTGCAAAATATGAAGGTGAAAATAAATACAAAAATACCATAAAAAACTCCAATTATTTGTGCACATCGCCCTATGATTACTTTTGTCTCAACGGGCTGGCATCATACTTCGTTTTACATTAGTGATTACGCTTCCACGACTCGCTATGTTAAAGGGAAATAATGACCTTTTTTCCACAAAAATGGAGTTAGCACTTGAAATCGCCAGACGAGACCAAAATATATTGTAAATTCATCACATTTTGCATGAAAACTTTCCTACCGAAAGATATTTCAAGTTAAAGTTGATAAGCGTTCCACACTTTAAACGACCGGTACTTGCAAGTACTTTTGGTCCTCATCAAACTGCGGGCTTTTCCCGTATTGGTTTTTTACGTAATGGAGTGGAAAATATATTGTGCGTTCTGCTTGTTGTGATTATATGCCCGGCGATCTTCTAAAACTAACAGCGATTGGAAAAAGTGGCAATAAAATCGGAAGCTCATCGATGCACATCAACGGCGGCATAGTTAGTGGTTGCGACCCTCAATTTTTGAAAATAAATTCATTTGTTTTCAACATTAGGAGTATTGTATAATTTGTCTGTGGCTGTATATAACACTATGCTTTATATTATCATGAAAAATAATAATTTTTCCCCAAAAAACTAACAAACAATAACACAAAACTGGCAATTAAATCGGAAGCTCATCGATGCACATCGACGGCGACCTATTTAGCGTCGGCGATTTGTTTACAAAGCATTGTCATGCTTCTCGGCGCACTTAACCATTGTGGCGAGTTGTTGCTAATAGCGCTTTCGTTCTCCATGGCAACCAGGCATGAGCCAATGAAAAGCCAGAACGTATTCCCTTTCTGGCTTTTGATTGGCTGACGCCTGGTTGCCATGGAGAACGAAAGCGCTACTAGCGGGTGTCCGAGCAGCGCTCAGTTTGATCGGAAATGTCACAGAGCCTCCAAAAATGCCGCAATCGATGTAAACAATGGTAGGGAAGGGCGAATTTGTCAATGACCTTCATTAAGTACACAAGGTACTTGTTTTGTATTTTTCCCAAACTTACAACTTCGAATTTGGGAATAATTTTATTTAATTCTTAAATTTAAATAAAATCATTTTAAAACCATAGCGGTAGCCTAAGAAATTGTTGCTAACAAAATCAAAAGGTCATTATTTCCCTTTAATCCAATGGGAGTTTCGGCACGTGGAAAAAAGTTAAGGTCCAAAAAAGCGGAGGAGCCCCGGGAGTGGTTGCACGTGCTATTCTCTAGTGGCTAACTCGAAATCTTGCTGATCGGTTCATAATCGCTTGGTCACGTGATTTCGTCATATGGCACAACCTTATCTTTACAGACCTTGGTGTGTACCATAAGTATTGTATCTACCGTGGTACCATAGAGCAGAGGTCATCCGCGCGAGTAATTGTTGAGTTTGGTTGCGGATAGTGTATACATATAGGAATATAGGCAGTTAACTTGCTGAAGGCCAAGACCCTATAACCTGAAGGCGAGCTGGAGCGGCTTGACAAACTTTGTGTATTGGTATTGTGTTCAGGTGGCATTTTGAATGCTTCCCTCAGCAAGATTACCAAGACGATTACCAAGATACCAAGACGTTGTCATACTAAATTCATCTAAAGCCTGCAACTGAACTGAAAATGTTGGACCTTGCATGTCTGAAGATTACTTTGATATTTGTTCTTCTGCTGCTGCCACTTGGTTTTACTCTGCTTCCATTTAAACTGATCAAATATGTGGAACATGCAGACGAATCTCAGAAAGAGAGGTGAATGTTCAATTTAATTGCATTTGACTTTTGTCAGTACCTGGTAGGGTAAACAGACAATTGTGGATGCACAATAACTCATAACAAAGTAATTTTCATGCTATTTGTGATGTAATTAATACTGACACTAAAGAATGAAAGTGAATGAGTAGCATGACAAGTCTGGTGTTTGGACATGTCCACATTACCATTGGGCCTGTCCTATGGTGCCTCTAACCTCCTCCAAGTTGCTCCAACTTGCAACGGTCATATCCTATTGCACAGACAGTTGCAAGTTGGAGCAACTTTGAGGAGGTTAGAGGCGCCACAGAAACAGGCCCATTGTTTACCCTTAATGAATGTTGAATAGGACATGCCAAATACCAGACTTAGTGTGTTCTGGCCGCGCATTCCCGCTGCTGGAATCTCCAGATTCCCTGGAATCCCCAGAATCCCAGGCAAGCTTTCCAGGGGATTCCCTGGAATCCCCTTGGGAATGTGCGGCCAGAACACACCCTTATTGTTTTATTGCTGATTTATTGGGGTGATTATCAATGTAATCAATATCATATTATTATAAACAAGTTAAACATTGCAATAGTTTAAATCAGACTAAGACAAAGACATAAAGACATAAAAGAAAAGTGCAACAAAGAGCCTCCTGGGCCCATCCGAGGTTGCACCCCACCCCACCCCACCCCCCCCCCCCTCCACCAGTCTCGCCCCTTCAAATCACCTTACTCTACCTGCATAAAAGAAGGCTAATCCCACGAGTATTTATGAACTAATCCCTTCTCTGTAAAGTATTTATCTAATTAATTTTGAAGGAAGCAAGTGTCACTGCATCAGCGACATCCCCTGTTAGCATATTCCAATGTCCTACAACCCTTCTACTGAAAAATGACTGTCGTAGCCTAGTCCTACTTTGTTTCATAATGAGTTTATGCTGATGACCTCTACCTCGATTTTCCCTATTGAACTCAAACATACCCTTTAAATATCCAGAATGCTGACTATTTACAAATTTGAAGACTTCAATTAGATCTCCTCTTAGCCTTCTATATCTAAGTGAAAACATACCCAATTTTTTTAATCTATCTTCATAAGGTAAACTACCAAGACAATTAACCATTTTTGTTGCCCTTTTTCGAACTCTTTCTAACAACCAGCAATCTTTCTCATATGTTGGAGACCAGGCTTGTACACAATACTCCAAATGTGGTCTAACGTATGCACAATACAGTTTTGTTATTACCTTTTCACTCTTGTAGGAAACATTTCTGTTAATGGCCCCTAGCATTCTAAGTGCCTTTTTCCTAGCTTCTACAACCTGATCTGACGATAGTCTATTGTTTACCACGACACCTAAATCTCTTTCCTTTTCAATCTGCTCCATTTTCTGCCCACCCATTTCATACCTATGTTTACTGCTAACCCGTCCAGCGTGCATAATCTTACATTTACTCAAATTGAATTTCATCTGCCATGCTTCAGACCACTCAACTAGCTTGTCCAGATCTGATTGAAAAACATCCTGATCATGTTTTCCTCTAATAATCCTGACAACTTTTAGATCGTCTGCAAATTTCAAGACTTTGCTGTCTATACTGTTCTCAATTGCATTCACAAATATTATAAAAAGCAATGGGCCCAGGACTGAGCCCTGTGGAACCCCACTGAGAACCTCCTTCCATTGTGATTGGCACCCATTCAATATAACCCTTTGCTGGCGTCCTGAAAGCCACGTTTCTATCCAATCCAGAATCTTGCCCCTGATCCCATGCATTTTAAGTTGCAACCCCAGTCTTGTATGGGGGACTTTGTCAAATGCTTTACTGAAATCAAGAAAAGCTACATCTGTTTACCCTGATCAAAGCTATCTGTTGCAACATCCAAAAACTCCAGAAGATTAGTTAAACAAGAACGGCCCTTCCTAAAGCCATGCTGTGTATCCTTGATGAGTTCATTTTGCTCCAAGAATTCAACAATCTTATCTTTGATGATTGATTCAAGCACCTTGCAGACTAATGAGGTCAGACTAACCGGTCTATAGTTTTCCTCTTTACTTCTATCTCCCTTTTTATGAATAGGAACAACATTTGCTCTTTTCCAATCAAGTGGAATTTTACTATCTGCGAGTGATTTAGAAAATATTATGGCTAATGGAACCGACAACTCCCTTTCAGATTCTCTTAAAAGTCTAGCATGGATTTCATCAGGTCCTTCTGCCTTGTTAGGCCTTACTTTCTTTAGATATTCTAGAACAAGTTCACTACTTATGCCACCTAGCTCTCCTATAGTCTCCTCTGTCTCTAGCTCAGGCTGAAGTGCTGCAATACTACTCTGGTCCTCGATAGTAAAGACAGATTGAAACTGATCATTAAGCACTTCAACCATTTCACTGTCCTTGCTAACTAACACATCATCTACCTTAAATGGACCTATATTTTTGGAAACTGTACTGAACTTATAAAAACTGAAGAACTTCTTACTATCTGCATTACAATGTCTAGCTAAATCAAGTTCCTTTGCCCTTTTAGCTGCTCTGACCTTTTTCTTAACTGAATTTCTTGCATTCTGGTAGGCCTTCCGATTTATATCTAGTGAAGATCCCTTCAAAATGCCAAATGCACTTCTTTTAGCTTGTATAGCACTCCTTACTTCTGGGGTAAGCCAAACTGGTTTGCCCTTGGTTCTGTTACGTTTGTGCCTGAGGGGTATATGCCGATTTTGAATTTGGCTTAATCTAGCTTTGAAAACATTCCAGGCCTCACATGCATCTAAACCTGCCAACTCAACGTTCCATTTTATCTGTGCGAGGTCATTTCTAATACCATCAAAATCAGCCCGGCTGAAGTTTGGAACCATAATAAGGTTATCTTTGGGCCTCATTTCTGATGAGATATTGAATTTAACCATATTGTGATCACTGGTTCCTAGACCTGCACAAATACTTATGTCACTAACTAGATCACTGTTGTCTGAGAATACAAGGTCTAGAATGGAGCAATGTCTGGTTGTCTCTGTTACAAACTGATGCATGGAAAGCTCCTCTTCAAAGATGTGCCTATACAACCTACACTCATTTGTTTCCTCTGCTATACTTTCGTATCCTCTTAAGTTAAAATCTCCCATAATAAGACACTGAGCCCGAAAGTTCCTACGTATTTCCTCACAAATATCTTGGTCTGTTTCAGCTTGGGAGTTCCTTGGAAGATTCCCTGGTCTGTAAAATGCACCTATCCTCAACCTTCCTCTGTTTCCTGTACCAATTTTAATGTCAAGCCAGATTGATTCTACTTCTTTTACTTTACTAGAATCATCAACTCTAGTAGTGCAGTACAAGCTATTTACATATACAAACACTCCGCCCCCCTGCCGTGATTCTCTGCAGTATGAGAACATGTTATACCCTTGTAACTCGAAATCCTGTAGCCTATCCCTATTATACCCCTCACTAACCCATGTCTCGGTTACACAAATTATATCAGGCTTTTCAAGGGCAACATAACACTCAAACTCATCAAATTTAGACCTAATACTTTGGGCATTCAGCAACACACATGTGATCTTATACTTTGAGCTGACTCTACTAATTCTGAGGGAATTATGATCTACTGTCCTATTCTGACATGAACTTCTACCAATGCTTACTTCCTGATGCCCTAGTACTAGCGTCCCCGACCCCCCCCCCCCCCCTACCTAGTTTCCCTGAATGACACTTCTGTAGGCATCTCCCAAAGCCCTTGCCCCCTCATCCGATAAGTGAAGCCCATCCTTCATATAGTACCTACGCCACTCATAGAACTGATCCCATAAGTCTACATAACTAAGCCCCATAGCTGAACATAAGTTCTGAACTGAGCTGTTCACAGACAGAGCTCTCGAGTACCACTCCTCACTGGCTCCACAGCGACTAATATCCTCTCACTCCAGAGGCATAGCCAGGGGTGCAAATGGTGCTCCTGCACCCAGGAGATTTTGCTGGTCCCCCTATGCCCTTCTGCAACCACACAGCGTGGCGGCCATAATTTTATGTTGTGTAAAATATGATGAGAGAAGCGGATCCAAAGCACTCACACAATACAAGGACCCTCCCAGTCTGTCAGAGAGCCCTGTGATAAGGAGGAATAAACCCTTTTGAGGGCCCTCTCAGGCCTGGAATGGGCCTTCTCAGACTTGGCATGGGCCTGCTCAGACCTGGCATGGACCCTCTCCAGGGGCGTAACCAAGGGGGGGGGGGCAAACAGGGCAATTGTCCCCCTGAAGGTCCATATGTGCCCCTTTGGTCAGCATTTTCCCCATTTTTTAAGGATTAAAAAAAAATATGCCCCTCTTAGGATATAGTGGACCAAATCTGGTGATTTTTGTTTTGTTTTGGTGGGGATGCCTTATGCCCCCCTCCCACCTTATGCCTCTCCCCCCCCCCCTGAGCAAAAATTGCAACCCCTGGAGTGAATCCTGGCTACCCCACTGTCTCACTCACTTAAAATTAACTTAAATTAAAATTTAAGAGAAGGAACATTAAATGAAATGTGTGTGTTTGAGGCTGGGCAGTGAAATTTGGATCAACTTTCAAGACTCTTTATTCCCCTTTTCAAAATGTCTTTGCAGATTTAAGGATTTTTGTATTGGTGTATCCATCTTTTGCTCCAAAGTAGATATCTTATTTCACAAAATAGAATGAATAAAAAAATGACAACAATTATGATGGACAGTGACAACTCACATTCAATGCCAGGTGACATCAGATGGCAGGGCCATGTATGTTTTGCCCCATAGGACTTTCAACTTTCCCTTCTAAATTTTGCTGGTTACCAGGAATTGTGTGGTCAGATAGTGGAGTCAGGGCCTAGGCAACAATTTTGTTTAGTGCAGGACCTGACAACCAAATCCATCCATTTAAAAGCTTCAGACTAATTTTTTTATATCGACATCTCGTTTTCCAAAGCAGAAAGGAATCAGTCTCACCAAACTAACTGCTATGGGCGATGGGCAATAAAGGCGCAATCATTCTAGTATCACATTGCTCTTATATGTTTCATACATACCACCAGGAAATGTCAAATACTAGTTAACAAACTGTCATCTCTCTAATTTCAGATTGTACCGGATCCTGAGCCTGCTGAACTGCTTCTCGGGTGGCGTGTTCCTGGGCGCCTGCCTGTTGGACCTGTTTCCCGACGTACAGGAGATGATGGACAGCATCATGGTGCGTATCTCGTCCAGCGTCAGCTTCCCCGTGGCTGAGTTCACCGTAGCGCTCGGCTTCTTCACCGTGCTTATCGTAGAAGGTGTGGTGGTTAGTTGTCATGGCGACGGTGCGGCCGGCACAGACGCCGAGGCTGAGCCACTCATCAGCGCTCCGGACATCAACTACGGCGCCGTTGACCACGCCGAGGTTGAGCTCGCCAGCCCTGAGTCCGGTCACGGTCACGGCCACTCGCACCTGCCGTCCGGCCAGGCGGACATCCGCACTCTGATGCTGGTGCTGGCTCTCTCGCTGCACTCAGTGATCGAAGGCCTGGCGATCGGCCTGCAGGAGAGCTCCGACCAGCTGCTGCAGCTGTTCGCCGCCGTCGGCATCCACAAGGGCATCCTCGGCTTCTCGCTCGGCCTCAGTCTGGTGCGCGACGGCTCGCTCTCGTTGTGCCGCATGCTGACGTCAGCGCTGGTGTTCTGCGTGGCCTCTCCGCTCGGCGTCGGCATCGGCTGGGCGGTGACCGACGCCGGCAGCTCAGTGGCCGGCGACACTGCCAACGCCGTGCTGCAGGGCCTCGCCTGCGGCACGTTCCTCTACATCACCTTCTTCGAGGTGCTGCCGCACGAGTTCCGCGACAACAAGGACCGGCTGCTGCGCACGCTGTTCGTGGTGATCGGGTTCAGCGTCGTCTGCTGCGTGCTCTTCCTCGACCCGGACGTGCGCACCCCGAACTGCATCAACGGCACCGGCGGTTCCCCCTAGCGGCCACCGGCGCCTTGCGAGGTCTGTTGCGGTTTGACCTCGTACAAGGTCGGTACCTGTGGCGTGCTGCCACCTGGTCTTCCGCAACGTGACTGCACAATGCACATGCCACAGTGCTGACGTGGATCACTTTTAATGCATCACATAAAACTAGCTGGATTGTAGCGAGCTAGTGATGTTCCAAAGAGGTAAACAATTTCAAAATTATCATACGGATGGTTTAATAGGAGCTCGTTTCGGGTTATCCATATCCAATCAGTGCAATATTCCATTTCCTTTAATATATCCCAGTTGGACGTTTTTTGCTGAAGGGGAGTACTGATGAGGACTAATCTGTCACATCGGGGCACGCACTGGCCGAGTGGTTAGGGCTTCTGGATTCCATGTGGAGATCCCAGGTAAAGGAATCTTCTGTCCTGAGTGAGTCACGGTCTCATTGGCTGGCGCTTGCTATGCTAGTAGGTACCCCGGACAGTCGGTGATGAGTCCATGCATCCAATATTCGCCGTTCATATGGATAATTTGTGTCGATGCAATAGTACAGCCATTATTATAGTGTCGAGTACGTCATGTAGTCTGATGGTACTGCCATCGCATGCTCTGTATTCGCGGGCTTGTTCTGTTTACCTCATATCCAGTATGGTATTCGTAGACGCTGTAGTAACCGAACGACCTCCTCCCTTCTAGTTTGTTGCATGCAGCTTATCTCGGTTAAAAAATTTCACCTGGCTTGTCTCTTTTGACCTGCGCCATCCGTTGGTAGACATCTTCTTCCACCTTCCTCCACACCATTCCATGTCTGTATGAACACCCTCATAAAGTAATATTTTCTGCAGTATGATATATATATATATATATATATATATATATATATATATATATATATATATATATATATATATATATATATATATATTTATATTCTATACAAAAACAAATATATGGTAGATCTCAAAGGCGACTTAATTGAAGCTCATCTCATCTCATTTAAGAAGTGCACATATTCTTATATTTGTCTCTTTCTGGCTTATCTAAATGCTTCAAATTACTAAATGCACGTTAACTTCTGAGTGGCCAGAACCCACTCGTTCTTCTTTTGAATGTGCATCTTTTGACGTGAACTTCGTCACTGGCTTCACATGACCCGAGGCTGGTTTACACTTGACGCTCCAGCAAATACGCACAACTTGGCGGTGAAAATTCGAGAGTGTTCAAATGCTGATGTAGAAACAGTGCAACTTTAGTGCATGTTACTTCCCCGTTAGTTCTATATCCATGTCAAACAAACCTGTCAACTAAAATGAAATTGTGCCCATCGTTTAGACTATGTTGTCCTTGTATGCTATTCCTTTAAAATGAACTATTGTAGTATGCCATTTTTATCGATTGTTGAGGAGCATTTAACTCATATATGGCCCATATATGCTCCTCCGCCTCGTGTGTCGTCCTGTGTAGACGTAGAGACTCATCTATATTGTATTTATCTCGTGTTTATCGGGTTTGACACTCACGGTGCGAAGTTTGTGCTGTGTAGCGAATTCATTTCATATGTAACTGTAAAATACTCTAATGTAATTTGCCCAAAGGGGAACAGCAAGGCACTGCGCGCATAACAAACCACTGGCGTCAGATGGGAAAGCCGGTGGCCAACCTAGGGCGGGCGTCATTTTGACTTTGGCGAATCCGCTGCTAATCCCAGGGCGTCGCACGGGCAGTGAATTTCTGTCCGTCGTTCCCGTGTGACATGCAAGGTCAAAACATTATAGTTTTGAGGACGTGAAACTGCTTGTCAAGATTTGAATAAAAAGGCTCCAAAAATGAAGGTCATCCCAACAATTTTAGAAAGCAAAGCCTCTGGTCGTGGAGTACGTTTAGGAGCATTAATTTATTTTGTAGTGTCTTGGACGACACCTAAGACGCTTAGTTTACTGGTTCGAGATGTAACATGTGTATATATTGTATTCATACCTGATGCCAGTGACCATGCCATTGGGGTGTTGATATTCATAGATGGAAATGTCACCCGCATATTTTCATATTGGGCTTTGTCGCGTGAAAGTGCGCTGAACGTCTTCCACGATGCTCACTTATAGTTCCAGGTCGCCGTCGGTATTTTTGATGTTCAGCGTGCGTTTCCTGTGATGCCTGGATAACAACAAGTTCTCCGTTTATTATTTGCATCAATTAGTTGTGACCCGACAGTTGATATGGGCCGTGCACCGCTGTGTTGTATAGGGGCAATGCTGTGATATGTGGTATCTTTCATATCCCGAGTGTATTTTGAGCAACACGTTTATGTCGATACAATACAAATGTCACTGCGTTTTTTGTTCTAGGTCGTACCACTCGCGGTGATATGGTTAATTCTGCTACTGCAGTACAGTGGCGGATCCAGACAATCTTCAAGGGGGGGGGGGGGGTCGGTCCGGTCCGGTCCGGTCCGGTCCGGTCCGGTCCGGTCCGGTCCGGTCCGGTCCGGTCCGGTCGGTCGGTCGGTCATCAATTGCAATGGTGCCCCTACCTATACCCAAATATAAAAACTCAACTGATTTGGTCCACTATATTTTGAGGGTGCCCCTATTTCAGCCTTTTTAAATTGACAAAACGTTGGGTATTGCAATATCAGTCGTACCGTTTATATCATTTTAAGTGCCGCGAATGGTGCTAAAATGTATAGTTTGTACAGTCAAGGGTGGCCCCAGACGGCTGACGAAGAGGGGGGGGGGGGGGGCAACTTGACCAAGAGGGTAGTCGATTTCAAGAATTTTGTGCCGCGAAGCGGCCCAAAATTTTGAGGTTTTGAGCGGGCTGGAGGACTAATTTGTCCTATTGGAACCAGGATGCAGGGTCAAAACGAGGAAATATGTATGGAGCAAAAGGTGGGGTCAAAAGACATGTTGCCCCCCTTCCCATGTAAGGCCAAATGTGGGGCCATGACCCCCATCCCCCCCCCCCCCCCCCTGCGTCCGCCAGTGTGTACAGTCTATATTCGACCCTTTTGTACTGGAAAAGAACACTGAATTATTTGCGCCGCGTAGCGACGCATAGTTTTTTTCTTTATTTTTGGGTGTCGATAACTAGGCCCTCAAAAATTAGATTATGTTCATTTTTCATTCAAAAATTCTATTCCGCCCAAAGGGCACCAATGCAGCCACTAATGAGATTCTTCCACCGCAAAGATAGAAGGAATTTCGCCGCAGTGGCACACAAATGTGACATTTGTCTACTTTTTCTCATATAATTATAACAGCTTGGGTGCAGTTGCTTACCAGTTTTAAATACATGGATTTCCAACCATGAACCACATAAAAAGCCCAAACGGCGGGCACTGGCTTCGTTCGCGACAAAACACGATAGTAACAAACATCCGAACATCGAGGATTTATATCAGGACGCACGTATGCGCCGCGAAGGGGCGCGTTTTTTTCTTCCCTAAATTTTGCACCATTTCGCATAAAATAGGTGGGTTTTTAACAATTTGATGGGCACCAGGGTATTGGTGCCCCGCCTCCCCTTCTACTGGATTCAAGGGACACCGTGCCCATCGAGATCTCCGCCCCCCGGAGATCTCGAGATCTACCCGTCCGATTTTCACAAATGAAACAGTGTTTGGTATCCCTCAACACGATCTACATTTTTTTGTAATCGACATTTTTGATAGGGGGCAACAAGGGGGGCAAAAACTACAACTTTTAGTGGTATTTGTGATCCAACACAGCTGTCATGTTTATCAACCGATTTTAACACAACCAATGGGAATCGATAGAGATTGAATTGGAGATTGATATATGGCGGTGACTTTTGAAAATTCAAAAATCATAGGCGCGTGCAGGCCATTCAATATGGGGTGAAGTACATGCGTAATTTTTTTTTTTTTAATAAATGAAATGGTATGTTATTGTGACATTAGACAAAACAGTTTTAATCATATATTTCGCCATAGGCGGTACCAGGTTAGTGAAAAAGGGAGGTCAATACAAAGTAAAAAGGGAGGTTATAGGAAACATATATTAATCGCAGGCAAGTTGCTACCCAGCACTATAAATAAGTTACTGATCGTAGATAGTTCCTTTTTGCATGTTGAACTTCGTCATAGGCGTCTCCAGGATCCAAACTGGGGAGGCGCAAGACCTTTTGATAAGTATATAGTCAGCTATTATGATACTAACTAGTCAACAGTTACTATTTCACTTACAACTTCAATTCACATTGCTTACCCCCGTTTGTACCCTACCTGGACTCGCCTATTATCTTATAATCGTTCGTAGAGTACCCTGTGGTGCGTGTTTCATCCGAAAACTGCGTTATGTTATGTCATTGGAGGCCCATGCATCTTAGTTAACTTGCAATAATATGTCCCCCTTTCTTCCATTCCTGATCGCGCCTCTGCCAAAAAATGGCTTTATTCCCTCTACTGGCCTCATATATGCATATATCATTATAAGCTAACCGTCTATTGCGCCGTAATCGCTGGCATATCGTCATCACAATGCCAGTCACCCCCGCTTTTAATGTGCCTGAATACGCCCCTGCAACTCTATATGTACTACATTATGCAAATAATGGAAGGAGAAGCAATCTTTTACATCTTGATAGCTATAAATGCCCCTTACATCGCTCTGTTGGCTTCCCGCCAAGCATTGAATACTTCCTGGAACCCCCCCCCCCCTCCTTTTCAAGCCCCTGAAACCGCCTCTGCCATGCAATTTTTATGATATTTCATTAAAGGGAAATAATGACCTTTTTCCACAAAAATGGAGTTAGCACTTGAAATCGCCAGACGAGACCAAAATATATTGTAAATTCATCACATTTTGCATGAAAACTTTCCTACCGAAAGATATTTCAAGTTAAAGTTGATAAGCGTTCCACACTTTTAACGACCGGTACTTGCAAGTACTTTTGGTCCTCATCAAACTGCGGGCTTTTCCCGTATTGGTTTTTTACGCAATGGAGTGGAAAATATATTGTGCGTTCTGCTTGTTGTGATTATATGCCCGGCGATCTTCTAAAACTAACAGCGATTGGAAAAAGTGACAATAAAATCGGAAGCTCATCGATGCACATCAACGACGGCATAGTTAGTGGTTGCGACCCTCAATTTTTGAAAATAAATTAATTTGTTTTCAACATTAGGAGTATTGTATAATTTGTATGTGGCTGTATATAACACTATGCTTTATATTATCATGAAAAATAATAATTTTTCCCCAAAAAACTAACAAACAATAACACAAAACTGGCAATTAAATCGGAAGCTCATCGATGCACATCGACGGCGACCTATTTAGCGTCGGCGATTTGTTACAAAGCATTGTCATGCTTCTCGGCGCACTTAACCATTGTGGCGAGTTGTTGCTTGTAGCGCTTTCGTTCTCCATGGCAACCAGGCGTGAGCCAATGAAAAGCCAGAACGTATTCCCTTTCTGGCTTTTGATTGGCTGACGCCTGGTTGCCATGGAGAACAAAAGCGCTACTAGCGTGTGTCCGAGCAGCGCTCAGTTTGATCGGAAATGTCACAGAGCCTCCAAAAATGCCGCAATCGATGTAAACAATGGTAGGGAAGGGCGAATTTGTCAATGACCTTCATGAAGTACACCAGGTACTTGTTTTGTATTTTTCCCAAACTTACAACTTCGAATTTGGGAATAATTTTATTTAATTCTTAAATTTAAATAAAATAATTTTAAAACCATAGCGGTAGCCTAAGAAATTGTTGCTAACAAAATCAAAAGGTCATTATTTCCCTTTAACATCAACTAATTTGCACTTGTTGCAATCACCGTAAAGCGATGTAACTCCTTCATTCTTGAGGCAGTTAGGAACAAACCGTGGATATCGCATTTCCGTATTATCGCCAATTGTCGCCGCAGAACCCTCCCAAAACCGTGCCCTGGAACCGCCTCTGTTCAGGTTAAGAACTCAAAATTTTGACTCCATATGTGAAAATATATTTTGGGAAAAGTCCCAAAATTTAATGGGCCTGCTCCCAGCCGTTCTGGAGATATCTGCGAAAAACATGAGGGGGGGGGGGGTCGGAATCCGCCCCCTGTTAAAAATAGGGTTAAAGGTACGTTGGTGCTCCTTCATAGCCCAAGGGACATAGGTATATAGGGACTTTTTTTGGGCATAATTTAGCAATTATAATTTAGCAATTATAATTTAGCATCATTTGGCGAAATACAAAAAAAATCCTTTCCAGCGACCAATGCTTGTGATTTGATGTTCCCCCTCCTGGATTCAAGGAGGCACGGTGCCCCGGTGCCTCTCCTCGCCCCACAGTGCCGCCTACCGGCACGGTGGTGCCCCCTGGTACACCGGCGCGGTGGTGCCCTTGGTTTACTGGCGCGGTGGTGCCCTTGGTTTACTGGCGCGGTGGTGCCCCGTCACGGCCCAAGGGGGAGGGGGTTACAGTCAACCAAGACCCCGTGACCCCCACCCCCTGGATCCGCCACTGCCCCTCAGGCGGTCAGAGTGCCCCTCAGGCGGCCATAGTGCCCCCTCAGGCGGCCAGGGTGCCCTCAGGCGGCAAGAGGGCCCCCCTCAGGCGACCAGAGTGCCCCCTCAGGCGGCCAGAGTGCCCTCTCAGGTGGCCAGAGTGCCCCCTCAGGCGGCCAGAGTGCCCCCTCAGGCGGCCAGAGTGCCCCTCAGGCCAGCAGAGGACCCCTCAAGCCTTGCGTTTGGTTGTTTTACTACTACTTTACTTGCATTTTGTTTGGAAGCGGAGTGCAATTCGTTTCGAGTCACTTTGATCGCTTATGGGGACCCCTCGGGCCATTGGGCCCTTCAAGGCTCGGGGGGGGGGGGCATGCCCCCCCCTCTGGATCCGCCACTGCTGTAGCCTGTAATATCAAACGAGACTCTACTCTCTAGCAGACTTGTGACCAGTTTAACCACTTCCATCAACTGTCTACGTGATCCGAGACCAACTTTCCGGGTTCTGATAAGAAACAAGGTTCTCTGCTGCCCCATAATTCAGCCGAAATATAAGTTTTCTGATAATGCTCTGAGACTTTCACGTTTAACCAAGTACGTTTGACAAAAATGATACATTTATCCAGTTATATTTGGATATAGGAGGAACGTTGTGGTGGTTTACATGATCTCACGTGTCATCTTGTTGCATGCGACACCACTCACGGGGAGCGAACTTTGGGCATAACTAGTAACAAATGACATGAAATGCCGACGCGTCTGGCTTGCAGCTATTGTCTACAAGCACACCAAACAGCATACGGATAAAACGATATGCAGTAGGTACATACGCTCATGGAAACATCGATGATACTGGTGAGACCAGGTCAAACATTGAGTTCAAACTTCAAACACTGCTGAAGTTCAAAACAAACTTACACTGTTGTAAAGAAAACATTGAATAACAACTCATGCCAACTAGAATGATTCGGTGCCGGTATTCTCTTTTCGTTCACGACCAAGCTGGCTTTCATTCTCGATGGATAGGTGAACCTGGCCGACTTCACAGTCAACCATGTAACCATGTTCACTGCCAGGGGCGTCACTTTTTACATGGATAGGTGAACCTGGCCGACTTCACAGTCAACCATGTAACCATGTTCACTGCCAGGGGCGTCACTTTTTACATGGATTGGTGAACCTGGCCGACTTCACAGTCAACCATGTAACCATGTTCACTGCCAGGGGCGTCACTTTTTACATGGATTGGTGAACCTGGCCGACTTCACAGTCAACCATGTAACCATGTTCACTGCCAGGGGCGTCACTTTTTACATGGATAGGTGAACCTGGCCGACTTCACAGTCAACCATGTAACCATGTTCACTGCCAGGGGCGTCACTTTTTACATGGATAGGTGAACCTGGCCGACTTCACAGTCAACCATGTAACCATGTTCACTGCCAGGGGCGTCACTTTTTGAAAATCATTCGGGTTGCACTTAGTTGTTAAGAGCCCATTTGTAACACATCGCGGCATAGGCGTAATGTTAAATTCCCAAATTATTGGGTTGTAGCTACAACCCCATTTTACATTAAAGTTCCACCCATGTGCACTGCCCCAATTACAAACTACAGGCAATCACTTCGAGAGACCCGCATTTTATGACAAAATACGCATTACGTAACCTCTGTGACATGTAAATATGATATGTTGTCGATATATTATACACCAATGCCTAAACTACCGCGTGTTGACATAATATCTGACTTGCACGTACACTCCAGTTCCTCCTAACATCCGCCAGCCCCAGGTCTGTCCCCGCAATGCCTTTACAGCAAACACCGACTGAGTACACTCAGAAACATCTGACGTCTGTCTGTCTGACGCCTCACTAAAACGAGATTGAATGAGCGATGGATGATACCCTCAGACCCGTTCGCCCCGACATCGTCCGAAGGCGCCGTGCGGTGTGAAGTCATCGTTAAATGCCGACCCCGGACGAACAGCCCGTGACGGGCGATACCTGCCGGCTCCTCAGGTGCCGGCGCCGGGCCGCGACGGTCCGATGTCCGCCATGTCCTCTGCCGAGACGAACCTCTCTGCGGGCCGGTGCGGCCGCTGTGGGGCGGCCGAGCCCTCGCCGTCGGCCGCGTCCGGCAGCAGGTCCAGAGCTGACACGAACCTCTCCAGCGGCGGCGGCGGTGGCAGTAACGCCGCGCTGCCGCCCTTGCTGCTGTCTTTCCCAGCGCCGGCACTGCCGTCCTGAGCCGAGCACGAGCACCCGTTACCCAGCTGCATCTGACGCACCAGCGATATGAAATCGTCCTTCGACTTCCGCGACATGATCTTCATTTTGACCACGTCCTTCAGACTCATCTTGTTGGTCAGCTGTTTGGCCCTGATGGCGCGCAGGATCTCGGCATTGATGAGCTCCAGGTTGATACGCGTGTTGTACTCGGTCAGCTGGCTCAGCCGGTCGAAGTCCTTGGTGCTGTAGCAGAAGTTGAGTGTGCCGAAGGCTTCCTGACTGCCAGTGAACAGGTTGAAGTCTCCGAACTCCAGCTCCTCTTCGGTCTCCCTCGGCACCCCTGAAACACGACCAGTTTTATATAGTGACAGCAACAGTACAGAACAGGGGCGGCACCACCAGATTTTACCTGGGGTGTGTGGGGGCAAAGTCGCAGGGGGCCTTCTCCCCCAAGGGGGGGGGGGGGGTTCTCCCCCAGGGGGCGTCATTGGCTGTAGGGCCGATTTCGGGACAAAAATAATATAAAAGATATAAAAAGGGTGAAAATGGGGGGCCTACTCAAAATGAAGTGGGCTAAATCCGAGGACTTTTACAATTTTAGGGGTATATTTGAGGGGGCCCGTTTTTGCCTCCTATCTAGTACCGGGGGCCTCCTATATAGTACGGGCGCCTCCTATCTAGTACTGGGGGAGGTGCCTCCTGTCTAGTACCGGGGGGCCTCCTGTCTAGTACCGGGGCCTCCTATCTAGTACCGGGGGCCTCCTATCTAGTACCGGGGGCCTCCTATCTAGTACCGGGGGCCTCCTATCTAGTACCGGGGGCCTCCTATCTAGTACCGGGGGCCTCATATCTAGTACCGGCGGGCCTTCTGTCTAGTACCGGCGGGCCTTCTGTCTAGTACCGGAGACCTCCTGTCTAGCACCGGGGCCTCCTATCTAGTAAAGGGGTCCTCCTATCTAGTACCGGCGGGCCTTCTGTCTAGTACTGGGGGCCTCCTATCTAGTACCGGGGCCTCCTATCTAGTAAAGTTGTCCTATTTATCCTCCTATTTATTATCCTTACCGGCGGGCCTTCTGTCTAGTACTGGGGGCCTCCTATCTAGTACGGAGCCTCCTATCTAGTACGGGGGGCCTCCTATCTAGTACGGGGGGCCTCCTATCTAGTACCGGAGGCCTGTCTAGTACCGGGGCCTCCTATCTAGTACCGGGGGCCTCCTATCTAGTACCGGAGACCTCATATCTAGTACCGGGGAGGTGCCTCCTATCTAGTACTGGGGAGGTGCCTCCTATCTATTACCAGGGGGCCTCCTGTTTAGTACCGGGGATGGGGCCTCCAATCTAGTACCGGGGGCCTTCTGTCTAGTACCGGGGGCATCCTGTCTAGAACCGGGGGCCTCCTGTCTAGTACCGGGAACTCCTGTCTAGCACCGGGGCCTCCTGTCTAGCACCGGGAGCCTCCTATGTAGTACCGGGGCATCCTGTCTAGTACCGGGCGCCTCCTATCCTAGTACTGGGGGAGGTGCCTCCTGTCTAGTACCGGGGGGCCTCCTGTCTAGTACCGGGGCATCCTGTCTAGTACCGGGGGCCTCCTATCTAGTACCGGGGGCCTCATATCTAGTACCGGGGGCCTCCTGTCTAGCACTGGGGCCTCGTGTCTAGTACCGGGCCTCCTGTCTAGCACCGGGAGCCTCCTGTCTAGTACCGGGCCTCCTGTCTAGCACCGGGGCCTCCTGTCTAGTACCGGGGGCCTCCTGTCTAGCACCGGGGCCTCCTGTCTAGCACCGGGAGCCTCCTGTCTAGTACCGGGGGCATCCTGTCTAGTACCGGGGGCCTCCTATCTAGTACCGGGGGCCTCATATCTAGTACCGGGGGCCTTTTGTCTAGCACCGGGGCCTCCTGTCTAGCACCGGGAGCCTCCTGTCTAGTACCGGGGGCCTCCTGTCTAGCACTGGGACCTCCTGTCTAGTACCGGGGCCTCCTGTCTAGCACCGGGAGCCTCATATCTAGCACCGGGAGCCTCCTGTCTAGTACCGGGCCTCCTGTCTAGTACCGGGGGCCTCCTGTCTAGCACTGGGGCCTCCTGTCTAGTACCGGGGCCTCCTGTCTAGCACCGGGAGCCTCATATCTACCGGGGGCATCCTGTCTAGTACTGGGGGGCCTCCTGTCTAGTATCAGGGGCCTACAGTGGCCCCATGCAGGCTTTCCTCATGCAGGAAATTTGACCAGGACCACATAATTTGTGTTCTTTTGGCCAGTCTTGGCAGGGGGCACCTTTTGGGAGTGGGGCCTCCGTGAGTTTCTGGGGGGGGGGGGCAGCTGCCCCCCGCCCCTGCCCCCCCCCCCCCCTGTGACGCCGCCCCTGGTACAGAAGCAAATATATTACGTGATTGGGATTTGCATTTTTAATTAATGACATGCTTAGCGATACGACATTCACGGTACTTTGAAATAGCATATACGAGCTGCACCCAATAGCGGTGGTAATCGATACCCATACAGTCTGCGCATGACCACCGTTGTATCAGGCGGATCCAGGGGGAGGGGGGCAAAGGGGCCATGCCCCCCCTAACTGCCTGAAATGGACACATTTCCTGATATATAAAACAATCTAAGCAACTTTTACTAAGGACAATTTGTTTTAAATCAGCTCTCAGTGCATAAGCATTCGAAATCCGATGAGTTTTGAGAATTGTGTGAGACTTTTTGGGATTTGGCCCCCCAAACACCCGTTCCGGATCCGCCTTTGGTTGTATATCCCACCTACCTGGGACCTTGAACTTCCTGAAGGAGGTGTTGACAAGGACGAAGTGCATTATCGTCGGGCAGTTGTCCCCTCTGAAAATGTACACTTCCCGGACGGGCTCGGCCTCGAACTGCCGAGCCTGTTCCCGAATGTTCGGGAAGGGCACCTTGTTCTTGCGCGCCCACGTCTCAGCGAGCAATAGCTCCTGGGGAAGGCAACAATTCGTGATCATTTGTGATCGAAGCATACAGTTCGATTGCAAATTGAAGCAGAACAGTTTCATAACAATTAATTAGGCGGAAAGGCGTCGCTGCAGCTCCTGAAAGAACGATCGATGCCTGATTGTCAGGAACAGCTGGAAATCAATGCGATGAGTTCGCCTTTACTAGCAAAATTAGACGTTCGGACAATCGCCACACTGTTGTCAGTGCATTATTGTGCGTCAAAATTGCGCGTAAGCACTTGGGTCTTAACTTAACATTTATGACGCTTTCTCCATTGACCGACCTCAAACATGTCCTTTTCGTCCTCCTCGCGGCCGCTGAAGTCGAACGAGATGTAGAGGTCGACCCCGCGCTGCGGCCGCAGCAGCACTGGGTACGGCGAGTTGAACGTCAGGCCGGCGTCCACCAGCAGCAGCCGCTCGCTGGCCGTGTCCATCATCTCGTGGATCCGGGCAAAGTCCGTCTCTGCAAACAGGCAGTGTCCATCATCTCGTGGATCCGGGCAAAGTCCGTCTCTGGAAACAAGCAGTGTCCATCATCTCGAGGATCCGGGCAAAGTCCGTCTCTAGAAACAAAACAGTGTCCGTCATCTATCTCGTGGATCCTGGCAAAGTCCGTCCCTAGAAACATAACAGTGTCCGTCATCTCGTGGATCAGGGCATAGTCCGTCTCTAGAAACAGAACAGTGGATGTGGATGGCACAGTGGATCGGGACAAAGTCCGTCTCTGGAAACAAGCGGTGTCCATCATCTCGAGGACCCGGGCAAAGTTCGTCTCTGGAAGCAGCTGGGAGTGTCAGATCTACAAAGCAGTCCATGAATACCCAAACTAAGGTCAAAGGTCATGTTTGTGACCCGGAGCCAGTCAAGGTGAGACAGGAAACCCATCACCATCCTCCTTTTCCTTATGATATCTGTCCTCCCAGTGAATAGCCGGATGGAATCTGGGCTTTGAGCGGGGCTGTGAAGGACATGACGTGGGACCCAGCGTCATCATCCTCATCCTCCTCGGCTCCTCCTCCTCCGGCCCGGTGAAGGGTGAGATGGGGTGCCGCTGCAGCAGGGGGATGACAAAGGACCCACTGTCCTCCTCCTCCTCCTCCTCCTCCTCGGCTCCTCCTCCTCCGGCCCGGTGAAGGGTGAGATGGGGTGCCGCTGCAGCAGGGGGGATGACAAAGGACCCACTGTCCTCCTCCTCCTCCTCCTCCTCCTCCTCCTCCTCCTCCTCCTCCTCCTCCTCCTCCTCCTCCTCCTCCTCCTCCTCCTCCTCCTCCTCCTCCTCCTCCTCCTCCTCCTCCTCCTCCTCCTCCTCCTCCTCCTCCTCCTCCTCCTCCTCCTCCTCCTCCTCCTCCTCCTCCTCCTCCTCCTCCTCCTCCTCCTCCTCCTCCTCCTCCTCCTCCTCCTCCTCCTCCTCCTCCTCCTCCTCCTCCTCCTCCTCCTCCTCCTCCTCCTCCTCCTCCTCCTCCTCCTCCTCCTCCTCCTCCTCCTCCTCCTCCTCCTCCTCCTCCTCCTCCTCCTCCTCCTCCTCCTCCTCCTCCTCCTCCTCCTCCTCCTCCTCCTCCTCCTCCTCCTCCTCCTCCTCCTCCTCCTCCTCCTCCTCCTCCTCCTCCTCCTCCTCCTCCTCCTCCTCCTCCTCCTCCTCCTCCTCCTCCTCCTCCTCCTCCTCCTCCTCCTCCTCCTCCTCCTCCTCCTCCTCCTCCTCCTCCTCCTCCTCCTCCTCCTCCTCCTCCTCCTCCTCCTCCTCCTCCTCCTCCTCCTCCTCCTCCTCCTCCTCCTCCTCCTCCTCCTCCTCCTCCTCCTCCTCCTCCTCCTCCTCCTCCTCCTCCTCCTCCTCCTCCTCCTCCTCCTCCTCCTCCTCCTCCTCCTCCTCCTCCTCCTCCTCCTCCTCCTCCTCCTCCTCCTCCTCCTCCTCCTCCTCCTCCTCCTCCTCCTCCTCCTCCTCCTCCTCCTCCTCCTCCTCCTCCTCCTCCTCCTCCTCCTCCTCCTCCTCCTCCTCCTCCTCCTCCTCCTCCTCCTCCTCCTCCTCCTCCTCCTCCTCCTCCTCCTCCTCCTCCTCCTCCTCCTCCTCCTCCTCCTCCTCCTCCTCCTCCTCCTCCTCCTCCTCCTCCTCCTCCTCCTCCTCCTCCTCCTCCTCCTCCTCCTCCTCCTCCTCCTCCTCCTCCTCCTCCTCCTCCTCCTCCTCCTCCTCCTCCTCCTCCTCCTCCTCCTCCTCCTCCTCCTCCTCCTCCTCCTCCTCCTCCTCCTCCTCCTCCTCCTCCTCCTCCTCCTCCTCCTCCTCCTCCTCCTCCTCCTCCTCCTCCTCCTCCTCCTCCTCCTCCTCCTCCTCCTCCTCCTCCTCCTCCTCCTCTGGCCCGGTGAAGGGTGAGATGGGGTGCCTCTGCAGCAGGGGGGGGGGGATGACAAAGGACCCACCGTCCTCCTCCTCCTCCTCCTCCTCCTCCTCCTCCTCCTCCTCTTCCTCCTTCTCCTCCTCCTCTGGCCCGGTGAAGGGTGAGATGGGGTGCCTCTGCAGCAGCCGCAGGCCGTACAGCGGGTTGAAGATGGCGCCGGCGCGGCCGGCCCGGCTGTTAAGCAGTGAGCTGCCCATCATGCGCTGCATCATCTCCTGCCACACCGTCAGCTTCTTCTGCTTCAGCGTCTGGTCACGCTTCTCCCTGCCGGCGCAGCGGGGAATAAGCCTTGTTAGCAACTGCCTACTCGAAGAAGTGAAAATATGGCTAATTTGCTTTGGTAAAACGTTTTTAACTGTTCAAGAATGACCAAGAGAGTAAATAGGTGGACACTGTCATCGTTATAACGTGCTGACTTTTCTTTGCTCCAGAACGCGTTGGTCGTCTTCGCGCTGGTGCTCGTCTCTGGGCTCTCGCTCTCCTCGGCGTCACATCGTAGGTCTTCAGGCGCTCCGTCACACTCGTCCGCTTCTATGTCATCGTCGTCCACATTCTCCTCTGAAACATTCACACACAGACATCCGCCCAGCCCACCATTGTGAGAACACAGCAGTGGCCACTCACTACTCAGTCCGGCTGGGCAGTGGACATTCACTACTCAGTCCGGCTGGTACCGCTTAATTCACACACAGACATCCGCCCAGCCCACCATTGTGAGAACACAGCAGTGGACACTCACTACTCAGTCCGGCTGGTCGCCGCTTAATTTCCCCTACTTCGTCGTCATTTCATATTGGAAAGCAAACGGTGTTATTTGATTCACCTTCCTATACAAAAAGGTGTACATTTGAATATTGTAAGTTTAACCCGCGCACTGCAGGGGGGGGGGGGGTGATCCCCCCTCTCAGGTTTTTCGCAGATAGCGAAAGAACGGCGCGCGCAGCGCCGCCGGGTTTTGGCACACCTGATGGAACATCAATTGCGCACACTTTGAGAGAAAACATTCCTCGGGTCATCTCAGGTCAGGTCACCTAAGCAGGTCAAGTGACCCCGCCTCTAAAAACGTTTGCAGTTGTGCCAAAGCCAGAGTTTCTCACCGATCAGTTTGAAACTTACAGGGTGTCATGAGGGCATAAGTAATAATTCGTATATCTCGGAATTTTGATATCGTTGACCTAAGGTCAGGTCAATTTCGTGACCTCCCATAATAAGTCAATGGGTAAATATGCAAATGCTTGCTATTTCAAGGATAGGCATGATA
>JAXIVJ010014184.1:17500-20000 GCA_036785665.1 Chirona hameri | reverse complement strand
AACATCATCAGCAACATCATCAGCAACATCATCAACAACATCATCATCAGCAACATCATCATCAGCAACATCATCATCAGCAACATCATCATCATCATCATCATCATCATCATCATCATCATCATCATCATCATCATCATCATCATCATCATCATCATCATCATCATCATCATCATCATCATCATCATCATCATCATCATCATCATCATCATCATCATCATCATCATCATCATCATCATTATCATCATCATGCCCGGAGGCGGTGTTGTACCGCCTCCGGGCATACCACACCGCCTCCGGGCATACAACACCGCCTCCGGGCATACTACACCGCCTCCGGGCATACCACACCGCCTCCGGGCATACAACACCGCCTCTGGGCATACTACACCGCCTCCGGGCATACCACACCGCCTCGGGGCATACAACACCGCCTCCGGGCATACTGCACCGCCTCCGGGCATACCACACCGCCTCCGGGCATACAACACCGCCTCCGGGCATACTACACCGCCTCCGGGCATACCAGACCGCCTCAGGGCATACAACACCGCCTCCGGGCATACAACACCGCCTCCGGGCATACCACACCGCCTCCGGGCATACAACACCGCCTCCGGGCATATAACACCGCCTCCGGGCATACCACACCGCCTCCGGGCATACAACACCGCCTCCGGGCATACAACACCGCCTCCGGGCATACCACACCGTCTCACATCATCATCAGCAACATCATCAGCAACATCATCAGCAACATCACCAGCAACATCATCAGCAACATCATCAGCAACATCATCAGCAACATCATCAGCAACATCATCAGCAACATCATCATCAACATCATCATCAACATCATCATCAACATCATCATCAACATCATCATCAACATCAACAACATCATGAACATCATCATCAACATCATCATCAACATCATCATCAACATCATCATCAACATCATCATCAACATCATCATCAACATCATCATCAACATCATCATCAACATCATCATCAACATCATCAGCAACATAATCAGCAACATCATCATCAACATCATGAGCAACATCATCAACAACATCATCATCAGCAACATCATCATCAGCAACATCATCATCAGCAACATCATCATCATCATCATCATCATCATCTTCATCATCATCATCATCATCATCATCATCATCATCATCATCATCATCATCATCATCATCATCATCATCATCATCATCATCATCATCATCATCATCATCATCATCATCATCATCATCATCATCATCATCATCATCATCATCATCATCATCATCATCATCATCATCATCATCATCATCATCATCATCATCATCATTATCATCATCATCATGCCCGGAGGCGGTGTTGTACCGCCTCCGGGCATACCACACCGCCTCCGGGCATACAACACCGCCTCCGGGCATACTACACCGCCTCCGGGCATACCACACCGCCTCCGGGCATACAACACCGCCTCCGGGCAAACTACACCGCCTCCGGGCATACCACACCGCCTCCGGGCATACAACACCGCCTCCGGGCATACTACACCGCCTCCGGGCATACCACACCGCCTCCGGGCATACAACACCGCCTCCGGGCATACTACACCGCCTCCGGGCATACCACACCGCCTCCGGGCATACAACACCGCCTCCGGGCATACAACACCGCCTCCGGGCATACCACACCGCCTCCGGGCATACAACACCGCCTCCGGGCATACAACACCGCCTCCGGGCATACCACACCGTCTCACGTCATCATCAGCAACATCATCAGCAACATCATCATCATCATCATCATCATCATCATCATCATCATCATCATCATCATCATCATCATCATCATCATCATCATCATCATCATCATCATCATCATCATCATCATCATCATCATCATCATCATCATCATCATCATCATCATCATCATCATCATCATCATCATCATCATTATCATCATCATGCCTGGAGGCGGTGTTGTACCGCCTCCGGGCATACCACACCGCCTCCGGGCATACAACAACGCCTCCGGGCATACTACACCGCCTCCGGGCATACCACACCGCCTCCGGGCATACAACACCGCCTCCGGGCATACTACACCGCCTCCGGGCATACCACACCGCCTCCGGGCATACAACACCGCCTCCGGGCATACAACACCGGTTCCGGGCATACCACACCGTCTCACGTCATCATCAGCAACATCATCAGCAACATCATCAGCAATATCACCAGCAACATCATCAGCAACATCATCAGCAACATCATCAGCAACATCATCAGCAACATCATCAGCAACATCATCATCAACATCATCATCAACATCATCATCAACATCATCATCAACATCATCATCAACATCATCAGCAACATCATCAGCAACATCATCAGCAACATCATCAGCAACATCATCAACAACATCATCATCAGCAACATCATCATCAGCAACATCATCATCAGCAACATCATCATCATCATCATCATCATCA
>JAXIVJ010014183.1:0-35094 GCA_036785665.1 Chirona hameri | reverse complement strand
GGTTGTTGTTAAACCGTAGTTGGGTTGCTGCTGCTTGACAGTAGAAATAACTGACCAAATGGCTACAAGTGCAGCCAACAGAAGTCTTAAATGTTTCAATCTCATTCAGTCATTTGCAGGCACGTAGCCAGGATTTAATCCAGGAGGCGGGGGGAGGGGGGGGGGGCGGTGCCTCGAAAGGGCCCCCTTCCTGAGCGTTGAAAGGGCCCCCTTCCCAAGCGTTGAAAGGGCCAAACAAAACGGATGAAAAGACACGTCACAAGGATGGAGAATGCAGTAGGACAGGTATGACAAGGGCAATACCAACTTTTACGAGCTGGAGTTAGCAAACTGCCATATCAACTTTGGAACCAGCGACACCAATTTGGAATCAGCTATACAAACTTCGAATATTTTTTTTAGGCTCAAGACCTAGAACGCCAAGACCTGAATTGCGCCGCGGAGCGGCGCGAAAATTTTAAGTCTTATGCCCTGGATAATGGATATGCTTTCTCATCAATGCGTCGCATTGCGTATGGTGTGGACTTCTAAAAATGTTATTGTGCGTTTAAAAGTGCGTAAAAAAGTGCTAAAGCAAACTATTTTGCCCAATTATATAGGAAAGTAGCAACATAACACATAAATGAGCCGAGAAACGGCACGATTTTTTTCCTAACCCACATATAATTCAATTTGTAGTCAAATTGCGGCTCGGAGCGGCGCCAAATTTTTTAGTTGTATTCCCTGGACAACTGCATTGCTACTGTTGAAAGGCCCAGGGTCCCTTCAGATCGTCTAGAGCCCCTCCGACCTTTTCAACGATCTTCCAACCTGCCCAGGGACTCATCTGGGATCCGCAAAAGACATGATGTGGAGTGGGTGATATATATATATTAAATACAAAGAGGACTTACTCCAAAGGGTGTTACAATATACCCGAAAGCTCCGATTTTAATCGTTTTCTTGTGTAGTAAGTCCTCTTTGTATTTATTCTTCATCTGGGATCTCTACGTGGTTTGGGACCTTCCGGTCTGACCAGGGACTCCTCTGACCTTCCAAGAAGCCCCTCTTGTGTGTCAAGGGGCCCATTCGGCCTGCTCAGAGGTCCTTCCGACCTGGCCAGGGACTGCACTGGCTGCTTTGTCGCCTTGCCGACATGCTCAGGGGCCCCTCCGACCTGCCCAGGGGCCCCTCCAATCTGGCTAGGAACTCATTCGGCATGTTCAAGAGTCCTTCAGACCGGCCCTGGGACCCTTTCGGTCTAGCCAGGGGCCCTCTGACTTGCACAGGAGCCCCTCCGATCTGACCAGCGACTCTTCTGGTCGGCCTGTCATGCCCAGTGGCATGTCCACTTGTCCAGGGGCCAATTGAGCCCACCCACGGCCCAACAAACCTACCCAGTGGCCTCTCGAGCATGTTCATGGGACCCATTGAGTATGTTCAGGAGCCTCTGGAGCCTGGCCAGGGGCCCATTATAGTCTGTTTTGGGGCCTCTCGAACCTGCCCAGGGACCATTAGAGCCTGCCCAGAGGCCTTTCGAGCTTGCCCAGGGGCCCATTGAGTCTGTTCAGGGGCGTCTCGAGCCTGCCCAGGGGTCTCGATCTTGCCCAGGGGCCCATTTAGGCTGTTCAAGGGTCTCTTGAACCTGCCTAGGGGCCATTAGAGTCTGTTCAGGGGCCTCTCGAGCTTTCCCAATGGTTCATTGATCCTGTTCAGGGCCTCTCGAATCTGCCCAGGGGCTATTGGAGTCTGCTCAGGGGCCTCTCTGCTTGCCAAGGGGCCATTGCGTCTGTTCAGGGGCCCTCTCGAGCTTATCCAGAGGGCCATTGAGTCTGAGAACGGGGCCATCGAGCCTGCCCAGGGCTTGCTAGCCGTCGCCTGGAGCGCCTGCTATAGCTGGAGCGCCTGGTAGCCGTAGTCGGCGCGGTCATAATGAGCGGTAATGTGCTGTACTCCGACCCACCTGGTGCAATGTTTTCTTGGGTTAAAAAATGGTAATTTGATAAGTCTGATGCGTTTTTGAATTGGGTGGGGGTGGGGGGGGGGGGGGTGATGGTAGTGCAAAACAATTTAACAATTTTCCTCTCAGGAGAGTGTGTGCTGCAATATTTGTCAGCCAGGGGCGTCGCCGACGGGAGTGTCGGGGGGGGGGAGGTCTGGCCAAACTCCCCCCACTTTTAGAAGGCGGGGATGGTCGACCCCCCCCCCACACACACACTTCTTGCGGAAACAATTAACAATTTATCGTCAAAATTGCCTTTGCAGTGCAGTCAAAATCCAGCTATCCAGCTGTCAAAAACTGGAAAATTTCGCGCCGCTTCGCGGCATGACACAAGTTTCGCAATTGCTTATACAAATTTGAAAAGGGGAACAATAATTTCATTAAGTGGCTGGCAGAGGCTCTCCTTGGCGGTAATTGCTGGCCCCAGGGCCCATTCCCTTCGTAAAATATGAACTTTAAGTTTCAAGCAGGGTACATGTTTAGCTAGTTTGCCGAGTTCCGAAAAAAGGTGACACGAACGTAAAGACGAGGAGATCGGCACCCGGAAGCTGCCCCAGAGGTGCACAATATGCTGGACTGAAGAGCTAACAGTGGAAACAGGCCAGGACCATCTCCCCAAGCCATCTCACCTCACGGTCTGGTTCCAATATTAACATTTCGTTTTCCAGGACCTAAAATTAAAATTTTCACGCCGCTTCGCGGCGTCAGATCGGTAGTCATCGTCATAGCGAAGCCAAAGTCATCGTCATCGGTTCGTCGTAACGCTGAATTGAATGAATAGCATTTTTAGCTTATTATCCTCTATCCAGCTTATCCAGAGGGCCATTGTGTCTGCGAACTGGGCCCTCGAGCCTGCCCAGGGGTTGCTAGCCCACCGCCTATATTTCTGGGTTTTATCAGTCAAAACCGTAAAAATTTCGCGCCGCTTCGCGGCGCTAACTAACGAGACATACCTATTACCTACCTACTATAACATGAAAATCCACATAAAAAATGCTGCAAAGGCTTAAATACACGTATCAAAATGGGGTACATTTGTTTCGTCATTTCAGCCACCCTCACACTCAAAAGCCGACCCGCACCTGTTGGCAGCTAAGATAGGGTTTCTCTCCTGTACGTAACAATACAAATTAGTAATGCGCTCAGTATAATGCCTACTGAGGGTCCTGGTCCAATCCAGCTCATCAAAAGTAGACAAAGAAAAATTGTTAAAAAGTGGACCTCACAAAATAAAGTGGCCGAAATCCGTAGAGTTTTTCATATCCAGGGGTATTTTTGGGGGTGGGGGCCTCTCCCTGGGGCTTGCCCCCCTTTTCTGAAGGTCTGGCTGCGCCCCTGCTCAGGTGTAAAAATACTCTTTCAAATCAGCGTTGAGCGTAGCGCCCTCGCACCGACCGAGGGCCCTTTCAGACCAGCCGCGGGCCCCTTTGCCCCCCCCTAAAGGCCAGGGCTGTGACCGCCCCTGAGAGGCCATGATACCGCACTTCGCGCGGTCTTGTCGGCCCTTTTCGGCGCACGGCCCCCCTGGCCTTCGGGGGGGGGGGGGGGCCCTTGGCTACGTGCCTGGTCATTTGGGATATATTTATCAATGCAAATTTACTTCTGATTACATTTAGTAGGTATCATACAAATTGTAGAAAGCCAGGCTCTTAACCCGGCATTGATTGGGGTCTCAGCAGAACACCATTGACTGGGGGGGGGGGGGGGGGTATTTCACGCCCCCTGGTTATCTTTCGAACCAATGATTACAGCGAGACGCGCAAGGTGGCAATCGAAATCTCTCAATCAGATGAATCTAAAGCATATTCAGAAATGTCAAAGTCAGGTAAAATATCAGGTCACGGTCAAGTCAAATGTCAAAATCTACTTATTCGAGTTTATGGGCCATACTTTCCATCCAAAGCGTTTTATTACAACCATGATCACTCAAAGTCCTGCCAAAGGTATGCTACACATCCCGCATGAGCTAAAGTGAGATTGTTGGTCAGGGTCAAGGTCAAGGTCAGGTTACAAAAGGTCATTATGCGCAAAATATATACGAAATGCATGCAACACATGTTTTATGGGTTATTTTCCATGTAGAATTCGATACTGATAGCCATTGTACCACCTGACTTCATTTACGTGCAGTCAAGTTCAGGTAAAGTTCAGGTCACTGAAGGTTAACATTTTAAACTGCTATATCTAAATACAAAAGACATGCTTCTAGACCAGTTTTGTCTCAGAAATACAGTGATTGCTTTCATTTGTCTGTATCTGGTCAATAAAAATCCAAAAACGCAATTTCAAAATATGACGTCATGAGTTACCCGTACATTAGATGCCATAAGTCAGTCAAAAGTGGTCATATCATTTGCAAATTTCGTATGTTAGTTTCCCATATGTGGTTCTCTGATATAAATTCTGATTTGTTTTAATATCTTTGCAAAAATTTGATTTTGTGGGCATTTCCCCCCCCCAACAAATGTTTTTTTTTTTTTGGGGGGGGGGGGGGGTCAAAAACCAAACTTTTACAAAAATCCGAGATTGCCGTATTGTAACCCTTGCTATTCTATATCTTTTGAAGTTTTTGGATTGCATTTTGCTTAAAATATGGCATTTGTACGGTCTGTTAAATTTTAGCTGATTTTGGTGTAAAACTCGTGTGTAGTGACGTCATTAAACTCGCTATAACTCGATTTTTTGTTCGACGAAATTTCTGTACTTTTTCTCTCACAAAAGACGTAAACGTGATTTAGAAGAAGGTACCCGAAGTTTCACATTGATAGCGCTATTAGACATAAGACATAAAGACATAAAAGAAAAGTGCAACAAAGAGCCTCTTGGGCCCATCCGAGGTTGCACCCCCCCCCCCATCCCCCCCCCCTCCACCAGTCTCGCCCCTTCAAATCACCTTACTCTACCTGCATAAAAGAAGGCTAATCCCACGAGTATTTATGAACTAATCCCTTCTCTGTAAAGTATTTATCTAATCTAATTTTGAAGGAAGCAAGTGTCACTGCATCAGCGACATCCCCTGGTAGCATATTCCAATGTCCTACAACCCTTCTACTGAAAAATGACTGTCGTAGCCTAGTCCTACTTTGTTTCATAATGAGTTTATGCTGATGACCTCTACCTCGATTTTCCCTATTGAACTCAAACATACCCTTTAAATATCCAGAATGCTGACTATTTACAAATTTGAAGACTTCAATTAGATCTCCTCTTAGCCTTCTATATCTAAGTGAAAACATACCCAATTTCCTTAATCTATCTTCATAAGGTAAACTACCAAGACAATTAATCATTTTTGTTGCCCTTTCTTGAACTCTTTCTAACAACCAGCAATCTTTCTCATATGTTGGAGACCAGGCTTGTACACAATACTCCAAATGTGGTCTAACGTATGCACAATACAGTTTTGTTATTACCTTTTCACTCTTGTAGGAAACATTTCTGTTAATGGCCCCTAGCATTCTAAGTGCCTTTTTCCTAGCTTCTACAACCTGGTCTGACGCTGATAGTCTATTGTTTACCACGACACCTAAATCTCTTTCCTTTTCAATCTGCTCCATTTTCTGCCCACCCATTTCATACCTATGTTTACTGCTAACCCGTCCAGCGTGCATAATCTTACATTTACTCAAATTGAATTTCATCTGCCATGCTTCAGACCACTCAACTAGCTTGTCCAGATCTGATTGAAAAACATCCTGATCATGTTTTCCTCTAATAATCCTGACAACTTTTAGATCGTCTGCAAATTTCAAGACTTTGCTGTCTATACTGTTCTCAATTGCATTCACAAATATTATAAAAAGCAATGGGCCCAGGACTGAGCCCTGTGGAACCCCACTGAGAACCTCCTTCCATTGTGATTGGCACCCATTCAATATAACCCTTTGCTGGCGTCCTGAAAGCCACGTTTCTATCCAATCCAGAATCTTGCCCCTGATCCCATGAATTTTAAGTTGCAACCCCAGTCTTGTATGGGGGACTTTGTCAAATGCTTTACTGAAATCAAGAAAAGCTACATCTAGCTGTTTACCCTGATCAACGCTATCTGTTGCAACATCCAAAAACTCCAGAAGATTAGTTAAACAAGAACGGCCCTTCCTAAAGCCATGCTGTGTATCTTTGATGAGTTCATTTTGCTCCAAGAATTCAACAATCTTATCTTTGATGATTGATTCAAGCACCTTGCAGACTAATGAGGTCAGACTAACTGGTCTATAGTTTTCCTCTTTACTTCTATCTCCCTTTTTATGAATAGGAACAACATTTGCTCTTTTCCAATCAAGTGGAATTTTACTATCTGCAAGTGATTTAGAAAATATTATGGCTAATGGAACCGACAACTCCCTTTCAGATTCTCTTAAAAGTCTAGCATGGATTTCATCAGGTCCTTCTGCCTTGTTAGGCCTTACTTTCTTTAGATATTCTAGAACAAGTTCACTACTTATGCCACCTAGCTCTCCTAAAGTCTCCTCTGTCTCTAGCTCAGGCTGAAGTGCTGCAATACTACTCTGGTCCTCGATAGTAAAGACAGATTGAAACTGATCATTAAGCACTTCAACCATTTCACTGTCCTTGCTAACTAACACATCATCTACCTTAAATGGACCTATATTTTTGGAAACTGTACTTAACTTATAAAAACTGAAGAACTTCTTACTATCTGCATTACAATGTCTAGCTAAATCAAGTTCCTTTGCCCTTTTAGCTGCTCTGACCTTTTTCTTAACTGAATTTCTTGCATTCTGGTAGGCCTTCTGATTTATATCTAGTGAAGATCCCTTCAAAATGCCAAATGCACTTCTTTTAGCTTGTATAGCACTCCTTACTTCTGGGGTAAGCCAAACTGGATTGCCCTTAGTTCTGTTACGTTTGTGCCTGAGGGGTATATGCCGATTTTGAATTTGGCTTAATCTAGCTTTGAAAACATTCCAGGCCTCACATGCATCTAAACCTGCCAACTCAACGTTCCATTTTATCTGTGTTTGTTTGTTTATTAGTGTTTGAGCTATTACGAAAGTTCATCAGGGGGGGGGGGGCGTTAAACGCCCCCAGTCAATGGTGGGTTAAGCTTCAGCTTAATGCTGTGTCAGGTAAATATAGAGAACGGAATACGACGAATAAAAAAATGACATATGGAAGCACATGAATATCGTAGGTGGCATGGCCGCATCACACGTTTCGACTGGCTCCCGGCTTGCTGACGCTGGCAGGACGGACACTCGTTCCGCCCTGCAACCCGTCTGTCAAGAGCAGTCAAAGGTCAAACTGCCCGAGGCGCCGGAGCGAAACTTTGATGTTCTGCCAGTACGACCAGGCCTGCTGGTAGTTTGCAGAACATTAAAATTAGGCTATTTCGTCATGCGTTATGTAGAGGGGTTTCAATTCGAATGAGACTTATTTTAATGTTAACCACCTTAAAGGGAGACCTTCCTTTCTGAAAGTTGTCAAATATACACTAGTTGTAGTCGAAAATATGAAGCAAGTGCTGCTGAAAACGATGGTGATATTTTTTATCTCCAAAAGTCTCTTATTTTTTTGGGGATGATGACGTCATTATTGAGCTATAGACCGCCGCTGATTGGCTGACAAAGTGGGATTGGCGGAAAAAGTCGCTGTCAGACAATCAACGGCGGCACTAGCCTACGTCCCATTTTGCAAATTATAATTGAATTGCTTAAAGGAAATAGTTCACCTTGAACATGGGGTTATGAACTGAAATAGCAGTTTTGTAGCCCATGTTGAGAAATCCTTAGCTGCAACTTTTCTTGGCTAAAAAGACTCTCCAGCCGAAGATATTTGACTTTTTGACGAAGGAATGCGGCGCATATATGATGTACCGTACCGTCTGTAAGTGCCAGCACTGCCAGGGAGCATGCGCAGACCAATAACGCACACCATAAAATTAATAATTTACGACCTTGTGTCCTGAATTGGCGCGATGTAGGACTATTTTTGAAAAGAAAAAAAAGAAATTGTATTACAAAATATAATAAAATCGTGTTCTGAAAAATGTTCCGAAGGTGAACTATTTCCTTTAAAAACGGCTAAGTTTTGGGGAAAATGACCCTTGTATTTTCGACATTTCAATAACGGCCAAAGAGAAGGGCTATCTCAGTTCAAAACTAATACAAAGGTGAAACATTCCCTTTAATATGAATATTTAATAACTATCTATCTGCTTTGACCATTTTTGCTTAAATTTAAGCTATTTTCATTCGAATTTGTGTCAACTATTGCTTGAATTTTAAGTTCGAAGGTGTCGTAGCACTCGGAGGTGATGCTGTTTACTTGTACAATTCGTTACCGATCTCCATTCGAGCTATATTTATCAAACCCTAAACGCCTAATGTCGTGCACGACTTCTGCAAACACTTTTTTACAACCGTTCTCCGCGAACGACAAGATGCCTTCCCAGCCAGCCACGTCCGCAGCAGAAACAAGGAGCAAGTCAATACTGCTGTGTTTTCGGACCCTTGGCTCCACCACACGACATGTCACTCAGCAGACCCATATCTCCCTGCGGAGGCTCCGGTAGATCCCAATTAGCATGTTTTCCTCGGCGGTCGTTTTCTGGGACGGCACGCGATAAGGCAGGTCATGATTTACATGTGAGGCTGCCGGGCGCGCGTCCCAGCCAACCGGGAGACGCATTAAGCCGTCCGTGGCCCGGGGTTCGTTAAATCGCTAATTACCTGTAATGGCGGGCAAAGTGCAAGAACGTTGAGGAAGGGCCTACATGCCTTTGAATTTAAAAAGCCGAGCACTTATCACCCCGTTTGGTGTGCAGAAAGAAGTGAATTGATAACTTCTTTAGGGACTAGCGTCAGCAGCACACTCGGGCAGTTCTGCGAGACCTTGTTGACTAGCATATATTTTCTGGACATTAACCCTATTTGTAACAGGCTCCTGGCTACCCCTATTTGTAACAGGGGGGGGGGGGGGGGGGGGGGGGTCCGCCCCCCAGAGATCTCGAGATCTACCCGTCCGATTTTCAAAAATGAAACGGCGTTTGGTTCTTCTCAACACGATCTACATTTATATAAACAAAATTGATAGGGGGCAACAGGGGGGCAAAAACCACAAATTTTAGTGATATTTTTGATCCAACATAGCTTCCATGTTTATCGACCGATTTTAACACAATTAATACGAATCGATAGACATTGAATTGGAAATTGATATATAACAGTGGCGTTTGAAAATTCAAAAATCATAGGCGTGTGCAGGTCACTCAATATGGGGGTGAAGTAAATGCGTAATAAAAACATTTTTTGATGTTTTTTTAATAAATGAAATGGTATGTGATTGTGACATTAGACAAAACAGTTAAAAATCATATTTTTTTTGCTATAGGCGGTACCTGGTTAGTGAAAAAGGGTGGTAAAATTGGAGAAAAAAATATTAACCGCAGACAAGTTGCTACCCAGCACTATAAATATGTTACTGATCGTAGATAGTTCCTTTTTGCATGTTGTACTTCATCATAGGCGTATCCAGGATCCAAACTGGGGCGGCTCAATACCTTTTGATAAGTATATTATCCGCTATTATGATACTAACTAGTCAACAGTGACTATTTCACTTACAACTTCAATTAACATTGCTTACCCCCTTTTACCCTACCTGGACTCGCCTATTATCTTATTATCGTTCTTAGAGTAGCCTGTGGTGCGTGTTTCATCCGAAAACTACAGTATGTTATGTCATTGTACGCCCATGCCTCTTAGTTTCCTTGCAATAATATGACCCCCTTTCTTCCATTCCTGAGCGCGCCTCTGCAAGAAAATTACTTTATTTCCTTTTCTGGCCTCAAATGTGCATATATCATTATAAGCTAACCGTCTATTGCGCCGTTATCGCTGGCATATCGTCATCACCAAGACAGTCACCCCCCTTTCAATGTGCCTGAACACGCCCCTGAAACTCTATATGTAATAAATTATGCAAATAATGGAAGCAGAAGCTATCTTTTACATCTTGATAACTATAAATGCCCCTTACATTGCTCTATTTGCTTCCCGCCAAACATTGAATAGTTCCTGGAACCCCCCCCCCTTTCAAGCCCCTGAAACCGCCTCTACCATGTAATTTTTATGATATTTCATTAACATCAACTAATTTTCACTTGTTGCAAATTTACCAAGGTGTAGGAGTTACACCTTGAACCGATGTAACTCCTTCATACTTGAGACAGTTAGGAAGAAACCGTGAAGATCGCATTTCCGTATTATCGCCAAATATCGCCTCCGAAACCAACCAAAACTGTACCCTGGAACCGCTTCTGTTCAAGTTAAGAACTCAAAATTTTGACTCCAAATGCGGTATTCAATTATATGAAAAGTCCCAAAATTTCATGGGCTTGCTCCAAGCCGTTCTGGAGATATCTGCGAAAAACATGAGGGGGGGGGCGGAATCCGCCCCCCCCCTGTTACAAATAGGGTTAAATTGGGTCCAAAGCTCACGCAGTGCTGTGAGTGTTTTGTGCATGTGGAGTCCAAGAATCTTGTTTTAGGTCACAGATAAATTATTTCTCTTGAAATATTTGATATCTTTAAAGAAAGATATTCCAGAGAAAATGTATAATTACTTTAATGATTATAAGGCTAAGCTGTGTCTGAAATTTATGAATAACAAACTATTATAGTGGCGAGTATCACACATTAACGGCGCCGTTGATACAAAACAAGGAACTTCGTAGCCGGACCTCTTGAACACTTTCGTTGAAGTTGGACATTTTGGGTGCAGTACGACTGCGTTTTTCCATGCAAAAAAATGTTGTAACGCAATCGTTGGTAAAAAGCGCGGGAAGGAATAACTTTGCGTGCAGGTTATAGTCTCATTCTCATGCAGTATCAATATCGAGTAAAGGATTGAACACAATTTGATGACCAGCGGAATATATGCATCCAAGAGCTTTATCGAAGGCCATGGGCATGAGAGGGTTATCAGACTTTCAGTTTCACCGTGACAGTTCCATTACAAGTTTGTCCATTTCTCCTGAAAAGTTGTTCCATTTGTTGACTGCTGATGAAGTTGTTGAAACGAAAAGATATGGAAAAGTCCAATTTGGTCCACGTATCTATATATGAAAGCCAAAACGGCACCGTTTTGGACCACGCCGGATCGAATGGTGAGAAAATAGTCAAGATCGGTCCCATAGTTTCGGAGCATGGGCTCGTCTGCAACGTTTTTTTTTGTGGTTTTGGTCCAATTTGGACCACTTAGAGTGGCCCAATCTATATAAAAGCCAAAATGTTGGGCCACGCCGGATCGAATGGTGAATAAATCACCCAGATCATTCCTATAGTTTCGGAGCATGGGCTCGTCTGCAACGTTTTTTTGGTGGTTTTGGTCCAATTTGGTCCACTTAAAGGGACTCTCCCACCTTTTTGAAAGTTGTCGAATCACACTTAATTGTATATCTACATATCATGCGAGGTCAGCTGAACATGTTCGTGAACTTTTTTCCGAAAAATTGCTTATCTTGGAAGATATTCAACTTTTAGTTTTAAGCGGAAAGTTGGGTTGGTGACTTCATTTTTGTTTTAATAACAGGGAAATCCTTTGTGCTGCCAAATGTATGGCACAACTTTTTGTCGACATTTATTGCGCAGAAAAACATAAACAATTGTATAACATGCCAGGGCGTTATGCCATCGCAAGCAAATGGTACCACTAAATATGTAATTATTTATTTATTTATAAGTAAATACATATTTAGCGTTAAATATTTAACTGGCACCATTTGCTTGCGACGCCATAACACCCTGGCTCACTAGCGGTCCCTGGCGGCCAACTGCTGCAACAACTCCAGCTGATAGTGCTAGCCTCTAGATTGCGAACCACCCGGGATCGATAAATGGAAGACGAAAATATTCCAAGGCGGACCTTAAAACAAGTCGACTATCATTACTAGTTGGGTAAATAAAGACGACGCTGTCGGTTTAGAGGCCCTATGCTTTTTTTTCTCTCGGCATCAGAACACATGGGCCTTATTTTTTACAGATGTCAAAATCAAACTCGAATATCTTTTTGATTAGATCATTGTGGTTGTTTTAACTGCTACCATGCTTAATTTCCATGCCAAGCCATCAACATGGCTATCTCAACTCAGATATAATGTTAAGGTGCGATAGTCCCTTTAAGGTGTACCAATCTGTATAAAAGCCACAATGGCACCGTTTGAGACTACGCCGGATCGAATGGTGACGAAATCACCCAGATCGGTCCCATAATTTCGGAGCATGGGCTCGTCTGCAACGTTTTTTGTGGTTTTTGTCCAATTTGGTCCACTTAGAGTAGACCAAACTGTATAAATATAAAAACGGCACTGCTTCAGTCCACTAGGAATCGAATGGGGAAAAAATCACTCAGATCGGTCCAGTAGTTTTGGAGCATGGGCTCGTCGGCTAATCTGGTCGTTTTTTAGAACCTCCCATGTTTACATCACTATTGTGATAGTGACGATATCGGAAGTGATGGAATCGGCTCGCTGATATCAAAGTCTTGCTGTGCCATTATTCTTATCATGGATCTTCAATCAAAACTATTTATTTGTCAAAATTCGGTGATCAGTATGACTGATTTGCCAATGTTCAACTAATTTTAATCGTGACTTATGCGATTCAGAAAACGACTCGGACATCAGCACACCTGAACCCAATTTGATGTCCAGAAAAATATATGTTGTTGACTAAGGCTTAGACTGCGTCCATCTGAGATCTGAGGCTCCCTCAAACTCCGCTACGTTGCTCAGCAGTCTTGTGGCAGCCTGCTCTACCGCGGAAATGATTTATCATCTTCTGCCACTTTGATCGTGTAAAAAGCTTCACTCTCCAGGATTAACTTTATTTTCTCTGGGACAGATGCAGTTGGTACGTGTTTTGCACTAGCAGGGCATATATCAAACAAAACATCCGCAGAAATCGTCTTTACCTGCCCGTACTTCGCCCTGACGGCAAATTAGAGAGGCTTCTCCCCTTTTACCATGCGTAACACGCTCCTTTACATCGTCCGTGATGATACACGGGATGGTAAACTAGCTAACCCTGGTAACCTCATGTGCGGCTTCCATATAATCAACATGTCAGTTTCCGGCAAGCGGCTCACCTCCGCCTTGTAAATGTTTTAAAACTCGCTTTCCGGAAGTGAAGCATTTATAAGAAGGCTACCCGGCTGGCCGAACAAAAAGTGTTTGCATTTGACCCGGTTTCCCATGCTCATGAGTTAGTTCTAGAGAAGCATACGTCCCGAACAAAGGATACAGATCACTGCATAATATGCATATATACAAACTAGTGCGTGAGTCAATAAACAATAGAGGAGCGTGTCTCTTAACCCGCGACTTACTGGGGGGAGGCTATTTTTTGCCCCCCCCCCTCCTCCCGTTATTTTGCAATAACTCCTAAATGAATACCGGTATCGTCACCAAACTTGAAGTACCTTTTTTCACATCAATTCTACATATATTGGCAGAAATAAAAATATGAGGCTATGATAGGTCAACCGGGAATGACGTCAGAGTGACGTCATGTTCTTCGGTTTTTGTTGCAAAATAATGGTTTGCGGAAAACCCTGGCAAAGGTACGATGTTTGAGATAAACTCAATTGTCTTAAATCAAATTACTGACAATAGACCGGGCTATCAAACTGCTATCTCGGATTTTTGAGGTTTTGCTTAAATTCAAAATTTGGAAAAATCCAAATAAAGTTTTTGTTTTTATAAAATTTTCAAGAACAAATCACAATTATCCAAAAACCGGACTATATGTGATCGAGACGTATGCGGTGAATATGTGTACCAAATTTAAAGTCGATATCTTCAACAATAACTGAGTTATGACCTTTACATGATAAAAAATCGACCACCTCTCACAACATTACTATGCATAAAAAAACGCATTTCCATTTTTGCTTTTTACCTCTATTTATATGGAACAAACAATGTTAAGAGGTCATTTTTCGCGTTCTAGACGAAAAAAACATAAACATGTGTTACAACGCCTAATGACCGTAATCTGCTGTTTGGCCTCGCGACCTCGGATGACCTTGACCTGACCCAAGGTCATGAACAGCTTAGAAAGGTACTTAGAAGTGTCAGACACACAGATCATACCGATTTATCGACAGCTTATGCGTTTAATATCGCAGTTTTGCGCGACAATTCCATCTATCGAGACCTTTTGACACGGTCAAACATTTTGTACTTGACCTGACCTGTGACGTCATCGGTGACCCCGAGGTCAACAATATTATGTTTCCCTCAATACATTTCCCAGGGATATCGAATGCCGTTTTAATTTTTACATTCGGTCCAGTAGTTCCGGAGATCCTAGGGGGTGGCAAAAAATAGCCCCCCCCCAGTAAGTCGCGTTATGAAATATACCCCAGTAACTCGCGGGTTAACACGCGCAGTGGAGGGGGGGGGGGGGGGGAGGGGCGGCACTTTTGTCCCCCCACATTATTTTTGTGAATAGCTTGGAAACGAAGCGGATCAGGGCGGTGTTTTTTTTTGCGCGACATTAACGCCAACTCAATAGCGGATTGTTTGACGCAAAACAAATAATAATCAAAATCGGTCGATACATTTTTGAGTTATATGGATTTTCAGTCCAAGATGGCGGCCAGAATCGAGGTTGGAAAACGATATCTTCGGAACCAACAGTCGGATCGGGATCATTCAAACGTCATTTGGTAGACAATGTCAATGCACATCCCGGAAACCCACTTTGGACACATTGCTGGTGACCTGTGACGTCACAGAGGTCAAATTTCAAAACTTGTGACATTTGGCCAGATTTGACCTTTGTGACCTCTTTTGACCTTGAAGATATTGACCAAGGGTCAATTAAATTTCAGAAAATGTAGATCATAATGGCACCTACCCACCCTGTAAGCTTCATCGTTCTAGCTTTTATATTGTTGGAGATTTTAGGGGGGCGGCGGCACTATAGTACCCCCCTCCCTCCACTGCGTGTTAGTGGCATACCCCTCTCTACTGCGCGTGTTAAAGGGATTATACGGGTTTCCGTCCTGAAAGGAAATGCACTTTTTTGCACTTGTATGAGCTTTAAACACGTTTAAAACATATACCATGAACTTCAATGCTCATTTAGTCCAGTATTTCAGCAATTGTCAGCATTAAGACTTTGGCGTTTTCAAGACTTGTATCAGATAACGAGTACTTGATCGGCATTACTGTCCATCACTTTCTTATCTTAGAATCTGCATCAAATTCTATGGTGCAGTAACTTGCGCGGCTGAGACAAAATAGCGGTTACGAACTCAGAAGCAATCTGCCGCAAGAGGGTTTATTTACTGTTTACTATAGCACGTACACCATAAAAAGGTCACGTGACCGTGAAGATAAAAATCCAAGATGGAGGCCAATTCCGCCCCAGGACACTTCTCCCGAGCGGCCAACCCCAAATCAATATCAATTAATTTAATTAAGCTTACCCTTACATGAAGAAGAAGCCTGAAATTGTGAAATTGTGTGAAATTGCTATGTAAACATATCGCCTTGATGTAAACACCTTGGCATACGTAACAATTATTGCGCTCTTTGCCATCTGGATGACGATTGTAGGAGTTACTAAATTAAAGACGCTCTAAGCCGGGCAAGTAATGCCATGCGTTTTTTCGTTTTCCATCAATTTTAGAGCTTTGAATTATCTGCAAGTCCTACACTGGATCACAAAAAGATTATTCAATTCAATTATTACGGGACTCTTTATTACTACATACTGTTCGTTCGGGTTTTGTGTTTTTGTGTTTTTTTTTTCCTTGCGGCGTTTAGCGTTTAGAATTTGGTGGTGGCGTCTTATTTGTTTTTGCATGCAAATTCATGAAAAATGCCGAATTTTATGGGAAGAACTAGGTAACTGCTGCTGTCGTTGGAAAAAACTTTATTTTATCATATATTGCTTATTGTAACCGGAAATATGCCATAAGTGAGGTGTTTTCATAAAAGAGAGGACTGGCTCTGCCTCAGCCAGTACTGCAGAAAGTACGCGGTGGCATCACCACGCACTATGAAATGTCCTTACGTGCAGAAGAGGTAATTTCCATAAAAATGTGACTACCGTGTGACTTCTAACACCTTTATAAGTAAGTTGTATTTTGTAGCTCAATTATTCTGGGAAAACACGTATAATCCCTTTAATGCGGCTGCACACTAGGGTGTCCCAAAACACAACTTTTTTCCGTGCAAGCTGTCCATCCAAAACGGGGCGCTCCTTTACACAAAGAATATGCTGACCAAATTTGGTCCCACCTTCTTAGAGTTTTGGTCCCCCCAGCCTCCATGTCAGTGACCCCTACCCAAAAGTCAAAAATCAAAATATTCGTACTGACCTCCGCGCGTGCTCATTTGAAAGCTCTTGTTGATCAGAATAAACTTTAATTCATTCGAAATGCTCTAAATTCAAGTTTTCGTTCTATGAGTCATAAACAGCTACTAAAACCAAGCCTTCAATAGAGCTCAATTGAATGCTTGGTTTTGGTAGCTGTTTATGACTTATATAACACAAACTTGAATTTAGAGCATTTCAACTGAATTACAGTTGATTCTACTCAACAAGAGCTTTCAAATGAGCACACGCGGAGGTCTGTACGACTACTTTAATTTTTGACTTTTCGGTAGGGGTGCGACTTATGGAGGCCCTGGGGGGGGGGGGGCAAAATTCAAAGAAGGGGACCAAATTTGGTCAGCATATTCTTTGTGTAAAGGAGCATCCAGTTTTGGATGGGCAGCTTGCACGGGCAAAGATGTTTTTTTTTGGGACACCCTACCGCACACTGTGCCATTCGGCGCGCGATTTCACTGCGACATTCCGCGGTTCCGCGGTGTTCAGCACATACAAATATCGCCCGGACCAGGTTTATTCCGCGATATCGCGCGCCGAATGACGCAGTGTGCGGCCGCCTTTAGCTGTTTCAGTTCCAGTTCATCTTTATTGCGGAGACATTGCTTGCGGATAACTAAACCTATTTAGGATTTTTCTTCTTCTCATTTAACCCGCGCACCGCAGGGGCTTTGCGCCGAACACGAACTGCAGGGGGGGGGGGGTGATTTCCACCACCCCCCCCCCCCCGAGATCTCTAAAACTACGCTACGTAGCGAGAAGCGGAAAACGGCATTTGATATCTTGATACATGTTATATCGAAAGTATTCAGTATGGTTTTAGGTCAGGTCAAAATTGAAGTCACCAGAGGTCATCAAAGGTCAAATTTTCCAGTTTTTCCTGTTTTAGGACATCGCTCCAGAAATTCCCATATAGAAACTGTGCTAGTTAGAAACAAACAGAAAAATGCAAACGCCAGCCAGTGCAATTTTCAATCGGTAAGGAGTCGTCAAATTTGATCTCAGGTCAACATTTGAGGCTCCAGAGGTCAAAAAAGAAAAAAATCTGTTTTTTTGCTAAATCGTTTTTCACCATTAACCTTTTACTTAATACAGATAACGGAAAAATGCTCACACCATTGTGTTTATCCGGTCAAGGCGCTTCGAATGAAATACATGATAACCTTGTTAATTTAACTTAAAAATTTGACCTCAGGTCAAGGTCAAGTGGTAACCCAAGTAGAGCATGTTGCATATGAGAAGACGTGTCTCGACGAGACAAACACATTGATGTCTGTTTTACTTCTCTATCTTCATTATGTCGGGAGTTATTGACAACAAAAGAGATGGTGACCTCGCATGACATCAAATGACCCAATAGGGGTCACTGAACAAAACTTACACTTGGATCATCAATAATATCCTATAATAACATGATCCAGAAGTAATTGGACTAACATCATGCATATCCTTGCCATAGGAAGCATTTGTATATTTCCCCATTGACTTATTATGGGAGGTTACGAAATTGACCTGACCTTAGGTCACCTATATACAAATTCAGAGATGAACGAATTGTAAGTACTTATGCCCTTATGACATCCTGTAAGTTTCAAACTGATCGGTGAAAAACTCTGGCTTTGGCACAACTGCAAACATTTTTGGAGGTGGGGTCACTTGACCTGGTCTGGTGACCTGACCTGAAATGACCCGAGGATTTTTGTTTTTCGAAGTGTGCGCAATTGATGTCCTAACAGGTGTACTAAAACCCGGCGGCGCTGTGCGCCGCCGTTTTTTTGCTATCTTTGACAAACCTGAGAGGGGGAGGCGGAAATCAACCCGCCCCTGCAGTGCGCGGGTTAAAAGGTCGGTAAGACTAGCTGCAGGTTACTTAAACCTGTGTAAACTTTATGTATTCGATACAAGTAAATGAATACAAATTATAGTGTCACTTTCCTATAAAAATGAACAGCATATTTATTGCATAGAAATTAAAGCACGTGAAACGGTAAATTTAATCACAGAGGCCAATTTCACAAAGCAAAAAAGTTTGTAATTGCAAATAATTTATTTGTTATTACAAATAATTTTTACATATGTTTGTAGTTTGGATTTCACAAAACTTCAGGGCAGTAAATCTCAATTTATTATTTACAAACTAGTTTACAAATATATTGTTTGTAGAAATGTTTGCAATTGCACGTGTTCTATTTCTCATTGGTTGACGGAAGTGAGGAAATGTGTGCAATTACAAACTTGTAATTCCTGTGGGTCAGAGGTTCTGAATTTAAGAAACTGCATCGATAGTTGACGTTGTTTTACTGTTGAAGTTATTTCCTTGGTGAGGTTGTTACGTTCCCCAGGTTGTTAAGGCCACGGTACTTAGTTAAGGCAATGTTTTAGTTTATACATAGGTATAGCTGCGGAGAAGAAAACAATCCCGAGAGATTCGAACAGGAATCACCAGCTTTGAAGTCCACTGCACCTTAATGATTGTGCTATGATGTGAGGGGCGCCTCCGCGCGGAGAAAACCGCATGGTGATAGCATTGCAGTGGTCAACGATGTTTTGTGCAATGTGCAGTGAACCTTCACTCTTTACAACGTAGGAAATCGGCTAGGTTAGGTGAAAAAATGGTCGAGAAATTCAACGATCTTTCATTTGAGAGTAGTTCTGTTATCATTATGCTCCGCCACCCGGTAAATGGCAAATTCTGCTTACTCTAATTGCTTACAAAGATGTATTTTTTACGGGAGTTTGCATTCCGATGAAATGTTAAGTAAAAGATAATGCTTTCTATAACTAATTATATTTTTACTATAAAGATAAAACACAATGTCAATATTTGTATAATCAATTAGTTAACAATCAAATTATTTGTCATTAGCACTAACTTTAATGCAAACATTCTTGATTTCAAATTTTCTGCTGTACTAAGATTTGTGTTTACAATTTTATTTATAAGCGGTAATTCAGAGGTGGTGAATGTTTGTGAAATAGCTTTTTGTGAGGTTTGCAATATTTTCTTGCGTTTGTAATCGCAAACATGTGTTATTACTAACTTCTTTGTGAAATTGGCCTCTGAGGCCAATTAGTTTGTAATCACGCGTATTTACAGCAACAAGCATAAAACAACAATTGTGGAATTCTACCTTGCGACCAAATCAATAATCAACCCGCGAGTCACTGTTTTTTTTCGGCCCCCCCCTTTAGGAGTATTATAAATATATCAATCACTAATGCAAAAATCGACGCCAAAATTTCAGTACTTTTCTGGGCATCATTGTTACACCTTTTGAGAAAAAAGGGAAAAAAATCGTCCGAAATTGTTCGAGATATAGTGAATTTAGTGACGTCACTAAACACGATTTTGACAACAAAATCGGCTAAACTTTGCCAGGCCGTACAAATGCTGCATTTGAAGAAATATGTCATCTAAAAACGTTAAAAGGTAGTCAATTATAAGAGCTACAAACCAGCCATCTCGAAATTTCGAAAATTTTGTTTTTTTTTACCCCAAAAATTGCACAAAAAAACTTTTTTGAAGAAATGCTCACAAAATCAATTTTTTCAAAAATATTTTTTAAAAAACGGAATATATATCAGATAACGACATATGGGCAACTACCATACCAAATTGCAAAATTATATCATCTTTTTTGACTGTATGGGTAAATCATGACGTCATATTTTGAAACTGCGTTTTTTTGGCTTTTATTGACAAGATACAGACAAATAAATGCCCGCACTGTTTTTGTAAGATAAAACTGATATAGAAACATGCTTTTTTCATTTCGATTTATCAATTTCAAATTTCGACCTTCAGTGACCTGAACTTGACCTGAACTTGACACTAACTTCACGTAAATATAGTCAGGTGGTAAAATGACTACCACTATCGAATTCTACGCGTAAAAGCATCCATAAAACATGTGCTGCATGACTTTCGTAGATATTTTGTGTGTAGTGACCTTTTGTGACCTGACCTTGACCTTAATTTTTTCCAACAATCTCACTTTAGCTCATGTGGGATATGTATCATACCTTTGACAGCACTTTGGGGGATTATAGGCGCAATCGAAGGCCATGGATGGCAAGTATTGTCCATAAACTCAAATACCTCGATTTTGACGTTTGACTTGACCGTGACCTGCCATGTGACCTTAACTTGACATTTTTAAGTTTGCGTAAGGCTTATCTCATTGAGCGCTTTCGAATGTCCCCTTGCGCGTCCCACTGCGATCATTGGTTCTGAAGATACCAGGGGGGGGGGGCTAAAAAAAACAGTGAGTCGTGTTACAGAATATACCCCAGTGACTGCCGGGTTAACGGAAGTTCAAAGACATTTTAACGGATCGCTACATCCAAACGGATCATAGATGGTCTATATCTCTTTACCCATACAAGCTCTGAAACCGACAGAAGCTATTTCAGCACAACATTGAGGGCACGGTCGCATTTTACAAGTGGTTTCTTGGGCAGTGTTTCAGTGAGGGCAGTCTCCGGATCTGAGCCTTCTTGACTACTTCCTGTGGAGGTACCTGCAAGAGTTATAGGTGTTTAAGAAGAATCTCCAGACCAGGAAGCAACTAAAGGGACTCGTGGGAGCTGCAATGCGGGCCATCCTCGTCGACATGTGCCCGTAAGCAGTGGTGAGTCTGAAGCGGAGGGCAGAGCTGTGCCTTAGCCGAAACGGAGCCCATCTCGAACATGTGCTGTAGGAATATCAAAGGGATATTGCCACCTCGCCGGCCAATATGGAGTTTTTGGTGTGTATCGGTCGAATAAGCGTGTCCGATTTAACCTGCAAAATTTGGGTCCCGAAACTCCCCCATTAGATCAAAAAATACATTTGCACCACTCATGCTTGGCACACATTCCTACAATTGGAGTCGCCTCATCACTATTTAGAATCACTTGTTTGCGGACTATTCTTTTCTTTTGAATGCTGCAAACTCAACATCACAATTCCGTCAGTGAACTTTAAAATTAAAAAGCGTATGCAGTTAGTTATATTTGCAACAACCTTAGCCTCTTTCATAATAAAACAGCAATAATTGCTATGGCTCGACTTTGGGACCGTAAGAGATTTGTGACCTATACCTTATAACACAGACAGACTTTTCAAGGTCAAGTCTCGGCGAATTCGTACGCTTCGGCTTTGGGCGGGCGCAAATTCCACAGCCAAACTGGATGAGAGCGGCCATCATGAATCTAGTACTGCGCACAGCTGGGACCAACGTCTTGGAGTCAGAAATAAATAGAAAATGCCTTGCCGATACACTGCTTTAGGTGCTGCAGGAGCAAGTTTGAGCTTGAGTATACATGATTGTTGATCCCCACCATTCATTTAAGTTGCTTTTTAGAAATCCTCCAGAGGTGGAAATATCCTTTTAACACGCGCACAGGAGGGGGGGGGGGGGATATCCGCACACCCCTCTGTTCTTGTGTGTAAATATATCCTGATTTTACCCGTCGATATGGATCATTTATTGTATACCAGCTAACAAATAAATGGTGCGTCGTTTAAAGTAAGAAAAATACAAATCAGCTGCAAACTTTTTTAGTTATAGGCCATTAAAGCATAAAAACTTCCAAATGTCTCCAAATGACCACAATTAAATGTTGCTATGTAAATGACCTGAGGCCAAATGCAACTTCTATGATACCTATTGTATCATTAGACTCTCCAACAAATAATTAAACCCATTTTGGGGGTATATACATGCAATCACGGCGTTTCATAACAATGTCAACCCAAGGAGGGCATAACAAGCAAAATTTGGCATATTTGACCTCATTTGGCCTTGACGATATTGACATAGGGTCATGAAATTGGTACAAAACAGAGATCCCCACAGCCCTTTCTACCCTACAAATTTAGTTATTGCGGCTCTTATGGGGCTGAAATCTTAGGAGGGGGGGGGGGGGGGGGGGGGGGGGCGGAATCCCGCCCCCTCCAGTGCGTGTAATTCTCAGAGGCCCTCCAGTGCGCATGTTAAGATGACGGTTCGTGTTTTGAATATGCACATCATAAATATCCACAAAGCTCTGAGCAGTTTGGTGTCAACAGTAAATCAGAGGAAAACGCTTAACCATTTTTATTTTCCACGGGAAACGCCGGGAAACGCCAGGGGTGGTAAAAGTGCTTTAAGTGGCCCCGACCAAAAGTTGCACATACAAAAATGACCCCAGCTCAGCTGGGGTCATTTTTTACTTCACATGAATACCCTAACACCTGGCTGCACGCTCACATCATCCCTACATTTTAACCCGCGCCGTGCCTGGGGGCGTGTTTAGACACCTCCCTGTATTTAGACCTAAGGTCAGGTCAATTTCGTGACCTCCCCATTATAAGTCAATGGGGAAATATTAAAATGCTTCCTATTCCACGGATACGCAAGATAGCAGTCCAATTCCTTCTGGATCATGTTATTATAGGCCATTATTGATGACCTAGGTACCATTTTTGTTCAGTGACCCCTACAGGGTCAGCCGAGGTCATCCAAGGTCACCAACAGTGTTATGGCAATAACTCTTGACATAATGACGGTAGAGAAGTGAAACCGACACCAATGTGTTTGCCTCGTCGAGGCACGTCTTACCATATGCAACATGACCTACTTGGGTTACCACTTGAACTTGACCTGAGGTCACATTTTACATTTAACCTAACCTAGTCAACACGAGGCGAAGGACCTTGATATGAGGCGAAGGACCTTGACGAGACAAACACGATGGTGTCAACATTATTGCCTTGTTTTTATTAGGTAAAAAGCTATTCGTGATAAACTGGTTTGTAAAAAATAGCCTTTTGACATTTGATGAGCTCTAGAGCCTAAACTATTGACCTGAGCTCAAATCTAAGGACACTTTAACGGTTGCATTTTTTAGCTTTCCATTGCCTTTCCGTTTTTTTCCTAGCTATCATATCTCCTGTGATATCTGGGAGTTTCTGGAGCGAAGTCCTAAAACTGGAAAATCTGACATTTGATGACCTCTGGTGACCTCAATATTGACTTGAGGAAAAACAAAATATCTGAACTTTATTAGAATGTGCTTGTCGAGAGCTTTCGAATGCCTTTTTCGGCGTCTTTCTAGCCCTTTTAGTTTTCGGGTTAGAGGGGGTTTACCCCTCCCCCGGCACGGCGAAGGTGGCGCCGAGCAGGATAACTGGATAACTAGACAAACGGGTACGGTCATATGGTAGCAGCGCTTCATCGGCATATTTGGCGCTTATGAGACATGCAGTAATTCAATTATAAAATGAGTGTGGATGTGTTATTTAAGTGACGTCATGCTATGAAACACTTTTGGTATACGTATATTCTTATTCTTATGTAATTTGTTAAAATATGTTTAGGCCCAGGTAAATCGTTGTTAATTGCAATTGTGGTAAATTATGTATCAGAATAACCAAGGCGTTTTTTTTCTCTTAAAATGACGTCATTTTATTGAATTTGAACATTGTATTAATTGCCAAATTGTTTTTTTTTATAAAATAACTTTTGACAGAAGCATGATATAATGAAACTGGTTAAACCATTGTGTTTGTCTCGTCGAGACGCATCACAAAATATATTCGGTGAACTAGTTAGGTTATATCCAAAAATTGACCTGACCTGAGATCAGGTCAAGGTCAACTTTTACATTAAAGGATTTGTCTCGACAAGCCAAATACAATGGTGAAAACCTCATTGCTCTACCTTGATTTGGTAAAAAGTTATTAAAGACAAACCATACGTGACCTGGGGGTCACCTGAGTTGATCTCGTAGAGGTCAAAGAACATAAATGTGACATGGGGTTTTGTAGTTGACACAGATATGTTGAAAACTGGTCAAATTTAGCCATTTCCCATGGATGTATACGTGTTTTCATTTGTCCCCATTGACTTATAATGGGGAGGTCACGAAATCGACCTGACCTTAGGTCACCGGTATGACAAATTCGAGATAACAAATTGTAGGTACTTATGACCTGATGACATCCTGTGAGGTTCAGACTGTTCGGTCAATCACTTTGGCTGTTGCACGACCGCAAACATGTTTGGAGGTGGAGTCACTTGACTTGACCTGGTGACATGACCTGGGATGACCCGAGGTAAAGAATTCCACACCATGTGGATAATTGATGCCCAAACAGCTGTGCTAATTTTAGTGGCGCTGCGCGCGGCCGTTTTTCCGCTATTCATAACAACCTTGAGGGGGAGGGTGGAAGAAATCAGCCCCCGGCAGTGCGCATGCAAGGGAAACTTCCTTTCACATACGACCATATTTAACATGTTTCCGTACAAGCCACAGGCAAAGTAGACCCTGGTATCAAAAGAAAATGGATGTGGCTTTCGTATGGTTTGCTTACTTTTTTTCCTATCACTGCTAACTCATCGCTCAATCGAGTTTGCATTTTGCTCAATATCACTGAACCTCCCATAGCGTTAACATTGATGAAGGGAGAAAAAATAAAACTTCACGCTTTGGTGACGTCACCAAAGCATGAAGCTACCAATGCCCTTGACTGGGGGCTGGCTCCGAGCATCGGCACGGCGCCGGTTAAAACAAAACAAAGATCTATAGCTAATTATTGGCCGATATTCGCTTTTGCACACCTTTATATAGGTAAATTGAATATTGTATACTAATTCTACATGTCAAATTTCATCAGAACTGCACTCAGAACAGGGACATTCTCAGTACTTACCTAACAATAATAATTTGTATCACCCGTCAATCGCCTCAGCCGACCGCCCGCAACGACTCCGCCATTACAACTGAAATGTAAACAACGTGGGCGCAGACATGAATCAGATACCAAGTTTGCCATATGACATCATATGTATCTGGTCGACCACTAAACCCTATCACGCTCTCACTAAACCTCCGTTCCTGGCGGAGCGCAGGACTTGTATTTGAGACCGAAGGTCGGCCGCGCAGCGGCCGCCAATGCCGTGACCTTGCTGGATACATATCTGGCGCATTTCACACAAAAACACGTTGCTTACATTTCAGTTGTAATTTGGGGGAGCAACTCGGCGCAGTGGTAAGATACTTGCCTTCTGTGCCGGGGACCGAGGTTCAATCCCTCGGCGGGCCTCTGCAAAAGTCTGCCCGGCTCTCCATACCCCTCGGAACAGGGTGAGAGTTCCAATTAGCACCTTGGTCCCAATAGGATACGGTGCTTGGTCCACAAACCAAACCAAACCAACCTTTTAACATTAGCGAAGGAGTAAGATAAGAGCTCCTTCGCTGTCAAAATAGAAGTGACTTAGGAGCAAAATGTTATTAAATAAGTTAGAGAGCTTGCATTGGTCTTTCTTTCAGGGCATGTTGTTTGTAATTTGGCCCAGTAGAATTATCTATATCGTCTTTAAAAAATTGCGAGTTATTATTTATTTGTATAGGGATAATATATTATTTATATAATATAGGTAATATAATATTTGTATAGAGGTGATTCTCCGTCCAGATGACGTCACCATTCCTAAGTCGGATTCGGTCAAATCGCCGGATGATTCTGCCTTCGTATAGGGTCCTCCACCATGCGCCATAAACGACGTAATGGCGCAGGATCCACGGTATAGCTGGAATGTCAATGTTCATGCTGAATGAACCGGATTTTCTACTATTTATAGTAGAACTCTCAAAGTACCAGAACAATGAGATCGTCTGTCCTGACAGTCGATCTCAGACTCACTCCATTGCAAATACACAAGCACCCCGACCCCCACCCCGGGGGAGCAATTGTCTAACTAGATAACTGGTATATATTTTTTCGTCGGAAATATGGGTGAAACTAAATTATTGAGAATCAAGAGCTGAAACGCAACTGCTAATTAAAAAAATGTAAATATACATACATGCTGACGTGATTAAAGGAAATAGTTCACCTTCAGATTTTTTTCAGAACACGATTTTATTATATTTTTTAATACAGTTTTTTTTTCTTTTCAAAAATGATCCTACATCGCGCCAATTCAGGACAGAAGGTCGTAAATTATTAATGTTATGGTGTGCGTTATTGGTCTGCGCATGCTCAGACCAGTGGCACTCTCAGACGGTACGGTATATCATATATGCGCCGCATTCCTTCGCCAAAAAGTCACTCTCAGACGGTACGGTATATCATATATGCGCCGCATTCCTTCGCCAAAAAGTCAAATATCTTCGGCTGGAGTCTTTTCAGCCAAGAAAAGTTACAGATAAGGATTTCTCAACACGGGCTACAAAACTGCTATTTCAGTTCAAAACCCCATGTTGAAGGTGAACTATTTCCTTTAATATGATGATTAAGTGAATATTACATCTGAAGTGGTTTTGACGATCAGTATTTCTAAGGACATGATCGCTTAGTAAATTTTCCCAGGAATGGCATAGCCATAGGTAATGATTTTTACTGGCATTTTGACCTCACGAGTACTTCATGGGAAGGAGCATTTTGTCCCCGACCTTACCCATAAGGACAGAACACTTTACCACCCCTGGGAAACACACTGTTTTTTTTTCTTCTCTTCCCGGTGGCCTGCGGTTCACTATTGCCATCTGACGTCACAATATCAAGTGCTTTATAAATTATCAACTTTTACATGCAAATATCTCGCGAAATATGCATTTTTATTCAAAATGGTGTGTATCATGTTCATCAACATATTTGTCTCATTGTTTTGGCAAATATTCACCAAACAACTTAAAACTAGTCCAATGGAATAGTTGTGTGATGAGACATTAATTTAAATCCGCACCATAACCTTGGGAAGATTGGAGTTGCATATACCTTTCCTGATAAAATATTATATTTGATTTATGTAGGATTCCATTCAAAAATGCATTATCCAAACTTATGGATACACGGTGTCAGAAATGGTTTGAATTCACGGCTAAAAGTTTTCAGGAGGAATGGGCAATGGGCATCAGGATGAGAAGCCTATCTGCTGGGCGTAATTGGATCTTCTCGGAGTCTTTTCGCCTGATCGGGAAGTTTCAAAGCAGTAGTAAAACTTTGACCCTCTCGACTGCAGTTGCAGATGGATGTGTGACGGATTACATAAGACTGACAGAGCTGACTTGACGTACCATATCCAGCGGATAATTACCACTTATTTGCTTTGATGGATTTCAGAACAGTTTATACTGCGAATGTTTCTATTGCAGCTGCCGTATAACTGTACATAAGCCGCACAAAGTCAGCACAACAAACATTTAAACGTCCTTTTATAGGTGCAGTCGAGCTTCTGTTATTGCTATCCTTGCTTCGTCTAGTGTATATTTTGAAATACAATATTGGCTGGGACCAGGAGCGTCACATCACAATTTGCAGTCGTCACGAGGAGGGGGGGGGGGGGGGCATGTGCTTGGCTCTTCGACTCCCACAGGTCTAATATTAAAATCATCCTAATCTGGGAGAGGAGCGGAGCGATCCTGGGGGTATACCGGCCCCTCAGGCACGCCGGTGGCGACGCCCTCGGCTGGGACACACATAGCGATCACTTCAACCCTTCCTTTCTATCGCACCTCAACTACTTCATGATAATTGGAGTTTAATATTTCTTATAGATACAGTAATTCAACTTCAAGAAAATGTAATATCTACACCATGCCTTGTATCTTTGTTGCATTTTCAAATGCCTCATCAATTGATCTTTAACGCTCGTTGGTACAGTGAAAGTAGTGCAGAATAACGTCCTTCATATTCCACGATCAACATACACTTCTGTGGTATGTCTCTTACAATGCATTTGTCTCTTACAATGCGCACAAGCTTAGGACCAGGATCTTAATGCGCAATGCGCTCAAGAACTTTGAACAACTGTCCTCAGAGTGCCGTTTACATAAGACCGTAGGCGTAGCGCTGTTTCGGTGTCAACACAGTATGAAATGTAGCTACACACGGCAAAAACCGCATCACAAAACACAACACATGTCGAGTCCCCCTTTCTTTCAGTACAGGCAAACTTGGTGGATAATTTGTTTACGGTGTCAGATCAGAACTCGCTGCTTCAACTCTGGCCAGTTTTCCAGTTAAACAATCACTCTGTGTTTATACGGTCCTGAGAAGTGCGGTGCGCACTACTGCTTCTGGTCTGCTCACTGCTAAACTCCGAACACAGCCGCGTGGTGCGCACTACTGCTTCTGGTCTCCTCACTGCTAAACTCCGAACACAGTCGCGTGGTGCGCACTACTGCTTCTGGTCTCCTCACTGCTAAACTCCGAACACAGCCGCGTGGTGCGCACTACTGCTTCTGGTCTCCTCGCTGCTGCTGAACTCCGAACACAGTCGCGTGGTGCGCACTACTGCTTCTGGTCTCCTCACTGCTAAACTCCGAACACAGCCGCGTGGTGCGCACTACTGCTTCTGGTCTCATCACTGCTGAACTCCAAACACAGTCGCGTGGTGCGCACTACTGCTTCTGGTCTCCTCACTGCTAAACTCCGAACACAGCCGCGTGGTGCGCACTACTGCTTCTGGTCTCATCACTGCTGAACTCCAAACACAGTCGCGTGGTGCGCACTACTGCTTCTGGTCTCCTCACTGCTAAACTCCAAACACAGCCGCGTGGTGCGCACTACTGCTTCTGGTCTCCTCACTGCTGAACTCCGAACACAGTCGCGTGGTGCGCACTACTGCTTCTGGTCTCCTCACTGCTGAATTCCAAACACAGTCGCGTGGTGCGCACTACTGCTTCTGGTCTCCTCACTGCTGAACTCCGAACACAGTCGCGTGGTGCGCACTACTGCTTCTGGTCTCCTCACTGCTAAACTCCGAACACAGCCGCGTGGTGCGCACTAATGCTTCTGGTCTCCTCACTGCTGAACTCCAAACACAGTCGCGTGGTGCGCACTACTGCTTCTGGTCTCATCACTGCTGAACTCCAAACACAGTCGCGTGGTGCGCACTACTGCTTCTGGTCTCCTCACTGCTAAACTCCAAACACAGTCGCGTGGTGCGCACTACTGCTTCTGGTCTCCTCACTGCTAAACTCCGAACACAGTCGCGTGGTGCGCACTACTGCTTCTGGTCTCATCACTGCTGAACTCCAAACACAGTCGCGTGGTGCGCACTACTGCTTCTGGTCTCCTCACTGCTGCTGAACTCCAAACACAGTCGCGTGGTGCGCACTACTGCTTCTGGTCTCCTCGCTGCTGCTGAACTCCGAACACAGTCGCGTGGTGCGCACTACTGCTTCTGGTCTCCTCGCTGCTGCTGAACTCCAAACACAGTCGCGTTGTGCGACAGCAGTCATACGTATACCACCAGTCCCTTCCCGGCTACGGTTATTCCTACCAAACACAGTCGCGTTGTACGACAGCAGCCATACGTATACCACCAGTCCCTTCCCGGCTACGGTTATTCCTACCAAACACAGTCGCGTTGTACGACAGCAGCCATACGTTTACCACCAGTCCCTTCCCGGCTACGGTTATTCCTACCAAACACAGTCGCGTTGTACGACAGCAGCCATACGTTTACCACCAGTCCCTTCCCGGCTACGGTTATTCCTACCAAACACAGTCGCGTTGTACGACAGCAGCCATACGTATACCACCAGTCCCTTCCCGGCTACGGTTATTCCTACCAAACACAGTCGCGTTGTACGACAGCAGCCATACGTTTACCACCAGTCCCTTCCCGGCTACGGGGATCGCTAATGACCGCGTAGGCGTGTGCGGGCCGTGAGCGAGGGTTGGTTGCGTAGTAATCGGCCTACGCCGGGGTACACCTGCACCTACACCCGGTGGACCAGAGGGATGTCCGTCAGCGGGAGGCCGGTCAAAACAACCGGCTGATGCATGGCTATCTGCCAGGTAGGGTATGCAGATAATCCACAATATAGATACACAACTACAGAACGTGTGTGCATGTAAACAGTCATAGACCGTTGCCGAACAGTTTCGGTTTTGCGCGAAAGCCCCCTAGGCGGAATATTTGTATTCATCTTGCGAGGTACTTGGATAGGGAACTCTGGTCTCTGTTTGCACCCTATTATACGATGTGATCCCAGACACACCCTTTGTCTCGATTCCGGTCAGGGCACTCCACAGGGCTTACCATTTTGGTCACACTGGTCAGTAGAGGTGTATACGGTTAAACAAATACAACCGCAACCGCCCGTAACCGTAGGGCTCAAATTCGTAACCGCCCGTAACCGTAAGACTCAAATCCGTAATCGCCCATAACCGCAGCCAACGAATTTTGTAACTGCCTGTAACCGCATGTACCAATAATGTTTTTTTTTACTTTTCAAAACGTAAGAACTTGGTGAGTGGTCAATAACCACATAATTTTTAGCATAACAAGTCACTGGCGGATCCAGGAGGGAGGGGGGATCAGGGGCAAATGCCCCCCCCCAGGAATCTGGGGGGGGGGCACTCAATACAAGTATGGCCCCTCCCCGCGCGTTCCCTGCACTAAACGTGAAAAACAATGATCTTAGGAGACAACTTCATGAACACGGACGTTTTTTTCCTCTCGAGTGATTGAATTTGAAGTTTTTATCAGTGTTCGTCATGGGCCCACCAACCCCCAGATCGGCCCGGCCCAGGCCCATGAACACCAAGCCTAGGCCCGGATCAAGCCTGGACAAATTCATAATATTGAGGCCCAGGCCCGGTCTGGCCCGTTCAGATTAAGCATATCATTATTTCCACAAAATTTGCAATAATTATCCTAGCATATTTACTTGTATACTATAAATGTGAAACAATGAACCAACTATGCTAACCCCAAAACAAAAAGCCACAGCCACAGCAACAGTGTGTTGCTGCGTAAGTGAACTGCTGGTTAAAATATTTTTAAACTCTGACCTGAGCTTGTGCGACGCGCGCACTACTTCAAAATTGTCAGGCTCAGGCCCATCCAGAGCCCAGTGATTTCCTTAAAGTTGAGGCCCAGCCCTGGCCCAGCCCACGCCCAGCCCATGGCCCATAGGGCCAACCCAGCCCATGGAGAACTCTGGTTTTTATGTATCCCTTTTTTCAATGATAGACAACACAGCACACCTGATGCAATTCAAACAGCCCCAGTGACACTTAACTCGCGCCCCGCTGGGGAGAGGGGAGCAGAATCTGCTCCCTCCCGGATTTTCTCAATAACTTCAAAACTATGATTACAAGCGAGAGCGAAGCGCTCGCTCGTCCTTCCGTGGTGTATGGGAAAAATCTGAATATGAGCGGCTCGACCCGACCCGGCCCGGCCCGGCCTGAAGCGACGCTATTGGGAAGGTAATATCTCTGCAACCGCACGTCTGATTGACAAGCGGGCTTATTTGCTGAGTAGCCCCATCGAACCTATCCTGTTTGAGACCAGTGCCGACTCACGTGGGTGACTACCACTGCGCGTGGCGAGTGCCGCGTGAGAGGTGTTGAAAAGTGTTTTCTCGCAAAAACTCCACAACGGCTGGGCAGATTGTGTGCAAATTTGGTGTGCGGTTAGGGACCCCTCAGCCGCCACTTTCCCACAAGTCAGAGGTGGGTGCCTCTGCACGTGCGCACGTGCACACCCCTATTCTATATCTCAGAAACGGCTGAGCCGATTGTATTAAAATTTGGTGTGTGGTTAGGGACTTCTATTTCCCACAAGTCAGAGGTGGGTGCCTCTGCACGTGCGCACGTGCACACCCCTATTCTATATCTCAGAAACGGCTGAGCCGATTGTATTCAAATTTGGTGTGTGGTTAGGGACTTCTATTTCCCACAAGTCAGAGGTGGGTGCCTCTGCACGTGCGCACGTGCACACCCCTATTCTATATCTCAGAAACGGCTGAGCCGATTGTATTAAAATTTGGTGTGTGGTTAGGGACTTCTATTTCCCACAAGTCAGAGGTGGGTGCCTCTGCACGTGCGCACCCCTATTCTATATCTCAGAAACGGCTGAGCCGATTGTATTCAAATTTGGTGTGTGGTTAGGGACTTCTATTTCCCACAAGTCAGAGGTGGGTGCCTCTGCACGTGCGCACGTGCACACCCCTTTTTACATCTCAGAAACGGCTGAGCCGATTGTATTCAAATTTGGTTTGTGGTTAGGGACTTCTATTTCCCACAAGTCAGGGGTGGGGTGCCTCTGCACGTACGCACGTGCACACCCCTATTTTATATCTCAGAAACGGCTGAGCCGATTGTATTCAAATTTGGTGTGTGGTTAGGGACTTCTATTTCCCATAAGTCAGGGGTGGGGTGCCTCTGCACGTGCGCACGTGCACGCCCCTATTCTATATCTCAGAAACGGCTGAGCCGATTGTATTACAATTTGGTGTGTGGTTAGGGACTTCTATTTCCCATAAGTCAGGGGTGGGGTGCCTCTGCACGTGCGCACGTGCACACTCCTATTCTATATCTCAGAAACGACTGAGCCGATTGTGTTCGAATTTTGTGTGTGGTTAGGAACCTCTCAGATTCCGCCTTCCCACAAGTCAGGGTGGGGTACCTTTACACGTGCGCACGTGCGCACCTTTTTTGTATCTCAGAAACTACTTGCCCGATCGACTTGAAATTCACCATACATTTCCTTCGCGCTCGCTCGTTCATCGTCAACTACGGCGCCTTACCGGTAGATATCAACGCAAAACTTTCAGTACCTTATAATGCATCAAGTCTAAGTCTTCTCACCAAATTTCAATGAAATTAATCTAGAATTTTGGGAGATAATGACGTTTTAATGACATCATGTCATGCCATTTTTGGTGGAAAAACGAGAAATGTTTGAAAAAATCGTAGAAAATATAGTTTTGAAGCAAATTGCAAATAAAAACGCCAAAAGAAAGGAAGTGACATTCTCTTCAAAATGACGATATCGGAATTCCGACATTTTGGGCTTTTGACCCAAAAAAAACTGTTTTTTTTTCGGAAAAAAATCCACAAAATTAATTTTTGTGAATATGAAAAGTGAATTTCCTAAGTTCGAAAACCAAAATAAGGTGACCAGCCCAAAACTCGCGGAGAAAAATGGGGGTACCTTTTTGCCGCAAAAAGATGCTCCCCACTGAGGCTGGATCCACCAGTGTAACAAGTCATAACTGGTAAAAAGTAATTGGTGAAATAGGTAAAATGCATGGAGACTGAAGAGCTTCAGGAACGTAAAACTCAAACAGGCACTCACAAAAGAAAATGTGATAATAATCTTGGTTACATAACTTTCGTGTAGATTCCATGCCGTTACCCGCGCGTAGTTTCTGTGTTGATGCCTGTTCGGTTGAACGGAAATGATATATTTAATGTGTGGCAGAGTTCTCTATCCTGCGAGGTCTACGCAATGTCGTCTTTATTGCTTATATTTTAACGTCAAATGCAGCCGCGGAACAAAATCACCGCAACCGTAACTTCGTGCAACCGTAACCGCCCGTAACCGTGACGTTAAGCGAAAAACGCAACCGTAACCGCCTGTAACCACGGTTAACCGCGGTCAACCGTGGCTTAACCGCCCGCCTGCACCCTCTACTGGTCAGAGTTACGTACATTACATGTCAGATCGATGAAGGCCACGTCTCTTACTGGTCACTGCTGACGTATCAAAGGACATGGAGAGTATACAATATACATATGTCATGCCATGTAAATGTTCCTGGATGAACTTGGACGGTGCTATATTGCGAGCCATTGGTTTCGTAATTGATTATCCTCTCGCACACAAGCTGTGCAGAAGGCTTTCAACGGCATGGTCCACGGAGTACTAGGACCGGTGCTCTTTCTTATCTTTAAGTAGTGGCTTGGTATCGCATGTGACCCATGCCAAACTAAGTAATATTTACGTGGAAAAAATGATACTGTTTACACATTATGAAGACCCAAACAATGGAGTAAATCTGTTAAAAACATGGAAGAAAATACTTCACCAACTACGTTCACCTGGTTTACCCAAAGCACTCAAAATCAACCCGGTTACAACCCTGTTTCCTCTGTTTAAAAAGCGCAGTAGAGGAACTCAATAACTTCAAGCAGCTTCTAAGAAAACACATTAATTGCTGGCAAGAAGTTGAAAGTACTCAGTATGTGATGCGAGATGCTTGATCCGTCACTCTCTTGAGAAACCACGCAGCTCTGACATGCAGAGGTGCAACCATGTGTTCGAAGATGTATGCTAACTCATTGGTTGCATTATCAACCCAAATAATTGTGTATGGTGATGAGTGTCGGAAAAGTACGAGCAGTGAAATGCGAATATTTGTCTGGATATTTTTGACGATCAAACACCTTAATTGACTGCGTCCACTGGCGGATCCAGGGGGGGGGGGGGGGGCAGGGGCAGGGGCAAAGCCCCCCTCCCACGCTCGACGGGGGCGGCAATAGAAATTAGTCCCTACCCCAAATCCGCTGAAACTGGCGATGAAAAATGGGTACTGACTGCGAACATAATTTTGTTTTGCGAATAAATAAATACAAATGTTTTTGTCTCGTTCGTGTTTCTTCCATTTTGAAGCATTTTGGTAGCAGGAGGGAAAGTGGTGCGCGCATATTTGGAAATGTCGAATACAAAATCCAGACCCATCATACATAAGTAGCTATAAGTCAGCCAAAACTAAAGATATTGCTTTGAAATTCGGTTTGGGTATTGTCTATACTTCGCTCTCCAATATGTATTTCGGTTTTTCAATATGTTTGGAAATTTTCATTTTATGGATTTTTGTCTCCATTTTTTTCCCTTCATAAAATCATATAAAATATCAAATAATATAAAAAAGCCGGAATATATATTGGAAAACCAAGTATGGACGATGCCCAAACCAAAAGTCAAAGCAATATCTTGAGTGTCGACTGACGCATGGCTCCCTAAGCAGTGGCGT